>JAJJWO010000126.1:0-17648 GCA_021655895.1 Fusarium sp. NRRL 66739
TGGTGCATATACAACGCGCCACTAAGAGAGCGACACTTATGTAATACAATCCCTTAGCCTAATAATAGCTAATGGCCCAATCAGTAAAGAGGGAGGCAAAGCAGTAGCAATAGGCGTTTAAGACGGCATACTTACTAAAGATATTAAAGTAAGTCTTTTATTGGCCTATAAAGCTTATATTAAGTAAGTCTTTAGCCATTATACTTAAGTATATAGCAATATTAATATTCTTAACTTTAACCTTAGTAAAAAGGTTATAATAGCTATATTTAATAGCAATTATAATATTTAATGGCTAGCTATTATAATAGAGAAGTAAATTATATACTATATAGCTAATTTTAATAAAAGTCTAATTGCCTAACTACTATTTAGTTATATATATATCCATCTTACTTTAGATATAGTTAGTATTAAAAGTGCCAATATATATTAAAAGTTGTTATAAACCTAGATGGCATAGTAATCCCTTTTACCTTAAGGGCTCTAATTATCTCGCCCAGCAAGGAATACTGTACATAAAGTAGAAGGGCGCCAAGAGCAAGTGCTATACCTAGAACGTCTAAACGAACTGGTAACTAAAATAATGATCGCTATATATAGTCTAAATGGCCATATATACCAGTCTAGATGCTTGCGTCTATAACATGGCACCTTTTACGGTTGGCGATTACCTTGCCAAACGGCTCGCCTAGATTGGGATTTGCCATCACTTTATCGTCCCAGGCAATTACAACCTTATGCTCCTCGACAAACTTGAGCCTCATACGGCAGATGACGAACCATATCAGTATCATGGATACCCTATACTGTCGCTAGTGCCCATTATAAGCATGGGAAAAGCGTGTAATGGAAGTGATGCTGCTGCGGGTATAAGATTGAAATTGGCTGAGGAGATTGTGTTTTGTTTTCTGTTTCTCTTCTTCTTTTCCTTTGTCCTTAGACGCTAGTTTTTTTCAACGGCGACACTAGCATTGATGCCCCTATAATACGGGATAGTTTCCATGGCGCTGTATCTACTCGGTGCTGCGTGGAGTTATTCGCAGCTATCGAGGTAACCTACCCTACGTTTTAATATGCACCTCCATTCACATAATACATTCCCTACTTCTATATTTATGGCATTTTTCTTTATTACTAAGTTTAATAAAGACTCTGCAATATTATTAGTTATAGCCAATGGCAATACGGAATATAGCAAGATAGCTACACAAGCCATCGGACTTTTTCCGCAGCATGGAGTTTATTAGTGGAAATTATGTAACGTAAGCAGGTAAATGTGCGTGTGTCAGCATTAAAACATAAAAACGCCAAGTAGCGGCAATCAATCGATGTTTGCTAGCCCCGACAAAGCCTTCACTTCACGTACACTCAAGACGATATCACAATGAACTTCTTCCCCCCACCTCCAGTAATCAAGGCAGAGATCTACGTCCGAATCCCAGACGATAAGAGATGCATTGGCCAAGATTCAGAATGGCGCGGAGGCTTCGCACTGGCTTTTCAACACATCTTCCTTGAAGGTCCTGTCATGGATGCTGCTGGCAATCTCTATGTCGTGGATATACCCTACGGTAGAATCTTGAAAGTTGACAAAAACAAGAATGTCACTGTTGCTTGCCAATGGGACGGCGAACCCAATGGTCTCGTGGGGACTCCAGATGGGAACTTGCTTGTTGCAGACTACAAACAGGTACTATAGTCCAGCTGTCGAGACACTCAATTCTCTAACTCTGTTGAATACAGGGCATATTGTCTTTTGATCCAGAGACGGGAAAGATATCACCCAAGCTGACAAGAAAGAACCTCGAGAGATTCAAAGGCCCCAACGATCTCATTGTTGATTCCAAGCAGAATCTCTACTTTACCGACCAAGGCCAGACTGGCATGACGGACCAGACTGGCCGTGTGTACCGTCTTTCGCCTGACGGAAAACTCGACACTTTGGTCGACAACGGCGTGTCTCCGAATGGTCTGGTCCTTTCACGAGATGAGCGCTTCCTGTATGTGGCCATGACTCGGGCAAACCAAGTCTGGCGTCTCCCCCTGCACCAAGATGGCACAACATCAAAAGTTGGCGTCTTCTTTCAATCGTTTGGAAATGTCGGTCCCGACGGTCTCGCGCTGGATGAGGAAGGCAATCTGTTCATCTGTGACCCCAGCCTCGGATCTATCTTTGTGGTTGACAGCTCCGGTATTCCAAAGGCTCGGATCGTCAGCGGATCACCAGGTATCAACCTGACAAATTGCTGCTTCGGTGGACCTGGGCACAAGACCTTGTACATTACTGATAGTCTTGAGGGGAACATCCAGACTGTGGAGTGGCATTGCCGAGGAGCAGTGCCCGCACCCTCGCTGAAGAAGAGCAAGGAGGAGGGGGCGTGATTAAAGGAACTGAGCAATTCACAATTTTAATAGACATTGTCAGAGTAGGCCACGCTATTACTTGCGCTCAACGCAAGACTAACATGATAGCTGTGCATTTTGGAGTGAGAATTAAGACTGGTGCATAAACCCAACCCTTCCGATGTCGCCTTGATTAGATCTTCGAATATAAAAAGCCTTACTATAATGTACCCTCGTACCATTTTCCAGGCAATCTCATCCCCATCG
The DNA here is from genome assembly GCA_021655895.1 of Fusarium sp. NRRL 66739. Classification (NCBI taxonomy): domain Eukaryota; kingdom Fungi; phylum Ascomycota; class Sordariomycetes; order Hypocreales; family Nectriaceae; genus Fusarium; species Fusarium sp. NRRL 66739. The sequence continues at coordinate 2,614 of JAJJWO010000126.1, forward strand.
CATCAAGGCAATATCTGGCACGTAACCGGAACTCATCCCGGCTCTCAAATGATCACGAGAGGGGAAAATGCTCCTCAATATGGCTAGAAGATCCGGACCCCCAGCCTCAGCTGTCGGGGCCAGTCCGACAAGACTAGGAGATGCTCCGACGAACGACTTTTTAGCCTCGACGCTAAAGAATTGTCTCTGGGGAACTGGGGAACCAACATGGTCCCCTGCTCTTTTCTCCACGGCTGTCAACGTTTCTCCACGTTTGAAGCTTGGGAGACAGACAACCAACCAACCCTTGGCATTGGGTTGCACACAAGATATATTGCCTAGACTCTCCCCTTGTACTGTCCCTCTTTCTAGAATCAGACTCGTCTCTCATTCTCTCACCAACCCCTTCGTCTTCATTCGCCTCCTTTTGATCTTTTTCTCTACGAGGCAAGACGCCCATCCTTCACAATGGCGCGACCCAACATGATCAAGGCCACCAGAAAGGCCATCAAAGATAGTCCCAAGGAGATCTTCAACTGGTATCTTCTGGCCTGTACTTGCATCTGGAGTTTCTCTGGTGTTGCCAAGGGCTTCGATGAAGGTATGTACTGTCTGCTAAACACCATCCCTACAATAGAGGCTAACCAAACCAACCCAGGCAATATTGCTTCCCTCGTCATCATGGACATCTTCAAGCAGCGCTTCGGAATCGACAACCAAACCGACGAAGAATATGCCAACACCAAGGGCTGGATTGTCGCTATTGCCACAGCCGGTGCCGTCTTTGGCTGCTTGGGCTGTGTGTGGCTTACCCAGCGTCTTGGCCGAGCCCGAACATTCCAGTTCTTTACTGTTGTCTACATGGCTGGTATCTTTGGCCAGACTTTCAGCAATGGCAACCTGGGCGCTCTCTACGCAACTCGTGTCATCTCCGGTATCGGTATTGGTGCCACGACCGTTTTGCCTTCGGTCTACATCGCAGAGATCTCTCCCCAGCCAATCCGTGGTCTTCTGACTCTCCAGTACACCTGTTGCCAGCAGCTCGGCGTCGTCTTTGGTTTCTTCTTCAACTACGGTGTCACCAAGTACCACGCCGATACCAACCTCCAATGGCAGCTTCCTACAGCCCTCCAGCTTCTCCCGGCTGCTATCTGGGGCATCGGCACATTCTTTACCCCAGAGACACCTCGGTTCCTCCTCAGCCAGAACAAGAGAGCCCAGGCACTGGCTACACTGTCTCGATTCCGCGGCCTTCCTGAGGATCATCCTTATGTTCAGGACGAGTTCCAGGGTATCGAGTCGCAGCTGAACCACGAAATTGAGATCGTTGCTGGTGCCAACACCTGGGATCTCATCAAGGAGACCTTCACCGACATCTCCAACCGTCGCCGCTTCGTTCTCATGTTTGCTTGTCACGTATTCGGTCAGTGGTCCGGTGCCAACGCCATCACTCAGTACAGCCCTACCATCTTTGGATATCTGGGTATTGCAGGTACTGAAGCTCGTTTCTTGGCCACCGGCTGCTATGCCATTCTCAAGTTCGTCTCGGTGCTCATCTTCTCCGTCTTCGTTATTGACTTTATCGGCCGACGTCGCTCTCTCATGACGGGTATCACTATGCAAATCTTTACCCTGGCCTTTGTTGGTGCGTACCTCAAGGTCACCAACGGATGGACCGTCGAGGATATTGAGTCAAGCTCTTCTGCCATGGCGGCTAGTCGTGCGGCCATTGCTGCTATCTACATCCACGCCATTGCATGGTCAATTGGCTGGTTCTCGATTCCCTACCTCGTCTCAGCTGAGGTCTTCCCTCTCAGAATCAGATCCATCAACGTCTCTATTCTAATGGCTGTCCACTGGGCCATGTACTTTGGTTGCTCCCGTGCTATGCCTTCTCTTCTGGCGGCGACGCACCGATATGGCGCTTTCATGTTCTTCCTCAGCATCTGCATCTGTTCGCTTGTCTACGTTTACTTTGCCATGCCTGAGACATCGGGCCGATCTCTCGAGAGTATGGATAAGCTCTTCGACAGGCCTTGGTACACGGTGCACAAGATTGCCTATCCTACTGCGGATGACTTGAAGCCTGCGGCGCGGGAGATTTTTGAACCTGATATGAAAGATAACGAGTCTGTTGATTCTAAGCACATCGAGAACCGTTAATCAGCGGTTGTGAAGAGAGTATAGTTTCGTATCATGGGAAGGGCTCAGTTTGGGAATATCTCTTGGAAGAGAAGCATTGATAGGAAGATGGCGTGGATGACTTTTACATGTAATTTTACCCTTTTAAATAAAAACTACGAGTCCAAGTTTGCGAGAGTAGTGATCTGTAAAGTCAGTCTAGGGGTAGTAGGTCGAATAAGAAATGACTATTGCAGTCTCGTACCAAGTTCTTAGAATAAGACACAGAAAGAGACTGATTAGACTAGACTACGTATTCAACACTAACACGGTCATAGACTAGCATGCGGGGTAGTGCACGTGACAGACACTAGCAGGGTTTCCCCAATATACCATGATTTATGTCATTTGGGGAATATTTAATACCGAGACACCACCCAAACTGCAAAAACCCATCAAGACCGCCTTCTGACGGTTCACCAATGTGATAACACAGAGCGAGGCGCTACACAATGAGCCAGTCGATGCCTCCACGCCTGCCTAGACTGCCTGCCTGTCAAGCCTGCGCTCAGAGGAAAACAAAGGTTCGCTCCAGCGGTTGTCTCAATTCTTAGCTCGGCAGCTGACGCTTTTCCCGGTAGTGTGACAATTCTAGGCCCAGCTGCGCCCCTTGTATTAGAAATGGCTTTGAGTGTCTTGTCGCTAATCCGGACTCGAGCGTCCATGGCCAAATATCTAGAGCGTAAGAGCGTCGACGGAGTCATGATCGACGAGTGCTTGCTTACATTGTTACACAGCATGATTGACGAATTGGAGAAGAGGGAACAGGCATTGTCTCAAAGACTTCAGGAGTCAGAAATAAACAATGAAGCTCGTAGTCGAAATGCGGATACCTCTAGTCCAGACGATAGACAAGCCTTGAAATCCATAGCAGGCTCTTCACCGGCTGCCAGAGAAGGGGCAAGCCTAAGGTTCGCTCTGACGTCGTCGTATTCCTGAAAGGGCTGAACTAACTAACGTGTCTTGTCAGTTTTATTGCACATCTATTTGCTGATGCGAGCTGGAGAAAGTCTCATGCTACTCTGTTGAGAACACTGGCAGATGCTCCAGGACCAGCTGAAGCCTCAATAGCTCCATGCTCGTTGCCCTCCGCCGCTGAAACGCAGCTATTATTTGACAAGTAGTGAGTCAAGTATACAACTTATACCGCCTCTGACTAACAAATGCAGTCTAAGCTGGGCACACGTTCAAAACCCTTTCCTCCTTCGTCGAAGTGTATGGGCACTCCACCAACGTCTCTTCCCCAGTCAGAACGGCGCAGTAAAAGTCGCAAATCATGACATGTTCAGAGCTTTCATGATCTGTGCCATTGGATCCGTACTGCCATATCGTAATGGACTGCATCATCGCCACCCAGAGGCATACTATAATGCAGCTCTGCAATACGTTGGGTCTGAGCTTTTGACGCGAGGATTAGACTCTGTACAGGATCTTCTTTTGATATGTAGATTCGGCATATACTTTTCGATTGGTAAGTAGAGATGCTCCAACACCATCTGTCATATACTAAACGCCGTTAGGGACATCCATCTGGGATATTGTGCGGCTTTGCGGGCGACTCTGCATCGAGCTTGGGCTTCACGTTGAGATTGATAACAACCGCAGAAGTCTGTTGGAAATCCAGCTCAGGCGGCGGCTCTTTTGGCAGTTCTATCTCATCGATCGGTATAGCTCAACGACCCTGGATCGCCCTTTTCTCATCGATGATGGAGAGATCGAGACAAAGTTCCCGGTCGACGCAAATGATGAGGATATTGAGGCGGCAGGCCATGAGGTAGAAAGTCTAGACTCAGTTTGCTTCACCCGAGGACCAGGCATGCGCAGCGAGATGACCGTCTTTTTCGTGGCGGTACGACTAAGACAGGTGTCTTCTCATATCCAGACCGAGTTCTCAAAACTGAGGAGAGAGCTCACGAATATGTCGTCCAAGCACTTTCTCGCAGGCCGTGTGCACGTGGTAATGAACAAGCTCCTCCAGGAACTGCGAGCCTGGAGAAGCAACACACCCGTGATACAAGAGCCCACTTGTCTGTATGAGACTCAGGAATGGTACGACCTTCTACTTGCTCGGGAACGACTATCACTCTTACGGCGCGCTATCGATCTCGTGCCAAAGGTGAATGGATCTCCGCCAAAGGAAGTCCTGGCCGTGTTCCTGAGATCTGCTCTCGAGACTATTGATCGATACCACAGCCTTTGTCAGAAGAGAGACATGATGACGCACACCCGGAGTTACTTCCATATGCTCTTCACTGCAGGGTTGTCCGTCATGTACTGCGCCTCGGTATCCAAGAAGATCAAGCACGAGGATTTGCGAGCATCGTACGCAGGGTTGATTCGGTGTCAGGAGTTGTTGAATAGAGTTGCTAGACAACTTCCTGACGCGCACAGTTATGTCTCTGTCTTTGAGGCACTGCATGGCGATGTGTCGCAGAGACTATGGCCCAATGCTCAAGACGTCTTCAACGGGCGTCCTTTAGACGCTTCCTTGACCATGTCTACATCCACAAGCGAGCTTCCAAACTTTGCAGTGGGCGGCTTTCCTCATGATATGGTTGCAGACGGCGGCTCAGGCAACTTGTCTACTGGCATGGGCCATATGCCAAACTTGTCAGCAAACCGTCAATTCTTTGATGATGGCTTAGATAGCCGTCCGAATCTGTTGGACTCGATGAGTTATTTCTCCGCCCCAGTTCAGACTGGAAACGGGATTTCTCCCAGCTTTCAAGACGAGTCTCTGGATCGTATTAATTGGGCCATGCTGAACTACAATTCGCTCTGGAATATGGAGTCTGCGCTGGGGCAGTATGTGTATGGCGATCCTAACAATCCAGGAGTTTGGGAAGGGTTTGAGATTTGACAATACAATGCATTGACAGTATAGTCTATAATTATATTACATGTTTGAAAATTCGTGACAAGCATTCATTAGCACCAGACCTTGAAGAGCTGACAGCATTGCTCGTTTATTCATTTACGAGCTGAAAATTACCAATCTATTAATAAAATGAAGCTTCATACCGCTCTTTATGCGTTGCTCTGAGTAAACTCCCACAAATACGTCGCCGCCGCCAGTCCTGTCTGCATCTGCGTCTCTCCTGTTGCGGCACCAATGTGAGGAGTGCTAACAACCCCATTCTCCCAGAGCGAATGATACTTGTCGTAGCTTGGCGGCTCCTCCTCATGACAGTCCAGGCCAGCACCCCAGATAAGACCCTCCGACAAGGCTCGCTTCAGGTCAGCTTCGTTGACAATGCCACCTCGGGCAGTGTTGATGACGATGGCGGTTCGCTTCATCCTCTTCATCTCCGAGTATCCGATAAGGTCTCTCGTCTCTGGAGTAAGGGGCATGTGTACGGTGATGACATCTGAAGCCTCCAATACCTCCTCGACCGACTTGGCTCGCACATGAGGGATCTCGGCCCAGGCGTTGGCGGGTAGGAAAGGATCGTATGCAACAACATGGGCTTCAAAAGCACCCCTGAAGATGTTGGCTACACACTTGCCAATGTTGCCCATGCCAAGGATACCAATCGTCTTTTTATGCAGTATCAGTCCGCTGCACTTCTCCTTGGGCACGAGAATGCCCGAGCTTTGCTTGGCCACGATTGAGCCAACTTGGCGAGCAGAAGCCATGGCGAGCGTCAGCACGAGCTCAGCAACTGCACGTGCGTTTACACCAGGGGTGTTGAAGATCTTGATTCCTCTGGCAGCACAGGCATCGGCATCAATCTTGTCAATGCCAACACCCTGCTTTCCAATGGCGACCAGCTTAGGGCATGACTTGATGTCTTGTGCTGTCAGCCAGGAAGACCTGACGAGGAGGTAACGGGCTTCTTGTCTCCACTGGCCGTGCAATGGGTGGTCGGGTGTGATGGCATTGAAGTGCTCTTGGCAGTAGCTCAGGACTTGGGGGTGGAAGCTGTCGAGCAGGTAGACTGTGGGCTTCCCAGAGGGGAGGCTGTCCGGGGGGGTTCCTGTTACAACGCCTGGTGCCATGGTGAAGTGGGAAGACACTGGTAAGGGTGGAGGGTTTGAGATGGGAGTTTGGGTTTGAGTTTGGGGGTTGATGTTGTTAAGGACAAGACAAAAGAGACCTAATGTCTTGCATTTTTATGCGTCTCGCTTGAGCGAATAGTGAGTCAATACGGGCAAGATGGGATATCCCAATTATTCCATCATTCCCAATATACAGGACAGGGGTCTTGGCCACCTCCACGGGGATTACCCCGGAAGATGGAGTATGAGTTGACGGATATTTTCCGATGCCGTGCCATGTCCGACTTCTGCTACGGCCCCGCCCCGATGCCGAAGCCGATCCCACTCCCGCATCTCGGTTCCCATATGGCTCACTCGGCTCTTGTTAAAGCAAGCATTTGGAGGAGACAAAGCGTTAGATTCGGAGTCTACGAGATCGGACGTGGCGGAGACAGGAGAACGGAGCGATGGAGCTGATGTGTCTTGTCTCTTTGCAAACTCTTTTGTGGTTGTATATTAATACTGGGTAGCAACCATCTGGGTACAGTATTTACTCACAATCACACACAAGAATCTCACAGCCTCATCATCCTCTCCTCTACTCTCCTTCACACATCCATCATCAACAATGGCAGCTCCCATCCCCCACTCTATGCGCGAAAAGCTTCTTCGTGGTGAAGTCGCTTACACCATGAGCATCAAGCTCGTCAAGTCGGTCGAGATCGCGGGCATGGCCAAGACGGCAAACTACGACGGAATCCTGATCGATATGGAACATTCTTCCTTCGATCTCGAGACCACCAACCAACTGTGTGTTGCTGCCCTTTATGCCGGCATCTCGCCCATAGTGCGATCACCCAGCAAGGACCCCTTCTTCGTCTCTAGGATCCTCGACGGCGGTGCTCTAGGCATCATCGTCCCTCACATCCGCTCTGTGCAGGATGCCAGGGACGTCGTTGATGCCGCCAAGTTCCAACCCATCGGCCACCGCTCTTCCACAAACGGTCTTCCTCACCACCAATTCCGCTCCATCCCCGCCAAGATCTCCAACCCTGTCACAAACGCCGCTACCCTCGTCATCCCCATGATCGAGACTCTCGAGGCTCTTGAGCTGGTGGATGAGATTGCCGCCGTCGAGGGCGTTGACTCTCTTCTGATTGGTACCAACGACTTGACTGCCGAGATGGGCATCCCCGGGGACTATGAGAACCCCCGCGTCACCGAGGCTTATGAGCGCACCATCGCCGCCTGCAAGAAGCACGGCAAGTGGCTGGGTGTTGGTGGCCTTCACGCTCGACTTGACCTTGTCGAGAAGTTCTGCAGAATGGGCGCCAACTGGGTCATGGCGGCCACTGATGGCCCCCTTCTTCTCGGGGCTGCTTCCAAGAGAGGTGCTGAGATGGCTGCGCTGAACGCTTCTGTCTCCAAGGCCAAGGCTAATGGTTCTACTGAGAAGCCAACAACAAATGGTGCTGCGACAAAAGGTGCTGCCACAAATGGTGCTGTCACAAACGGCGCGGTCACAAACGGAGCAGCTACAAATGGGACAGCTACAAATGGTGTTCCAGTTGCTGTGTAATATAAGACATGTTGGTGTAGTTGAGTTTACGCGGTCTGCTTTATAATAAGTCTTGTTTATTACGATAGAATCAAGTTGAATTTCTGATCCCCAGCTCTCTGTTATATCACGTGACTAGCGTCTCACAGAGATTAACTTAGCTCAAGATGGAGTCCCCACGGGGCATTCCCTCGCATAATTCCCACCCTCCCTCCGACTGAACTCACTCGCTCCCCGAGAGCATCTCACTCACGCTCAGGATGGCCACCGATTGGCGTGAATCTCCCCGTGGCCCAGAAATAAGCCCTGCAGCTGCAGATGCACGTGCTAGCGGTAGCCTCAGTCCATCACAGTCACAGTCACGGTCACAGTCACTCTCCGTGGCGGCCCCAAAGAAGAGCCTCGCTTGTGAACGCTGCTTCAAGCGCAAGCAGAAAGTAACTAAGCCCTAGAGTGTACCGGTATTTACCTGGATCTGACTGTTTCCCTCTTATTTCCGTTTCTTAGTGTGATCGACTAAGGCCGTCTTGTACCTCGTGCGCCGACCTTGGCTTGGAATGCGTCGCTCGCTCGCAACAGTTCGACTTCAATGCCGAAGATGCTGGTCTTACACCTTCCAGAGTTAGTGGGTGAGTCAATCCAAGTAGTATCGACTATAGTGAATTTATTGACTCGTGCATGGTTGATAGCTATGTCGATTCTCTAAAGCGCCGCGTTGCCATACTAGAGCAGAAACTTCATATCGCAGAACAGAGATCTGCTGAGCCGAGACACGCCTCCCTTAGCGTGGCAGACACCAGTTCGCCAACTGAAGTCAGAGTTCATCGGTCAGTAGACGGCTCTATGCCTTCAGTCCATGACAATGAAGTTGCCACAGCCAACGGGGACGAACAGTCAACTGTCCAAGACACCATGAGTGCCATCGGCCTCTTGTCCAACAAGGCCATGGCCGAATCTCGAGTTAATGGTGGCCACGATCCTCACAAGCTTGCCATCACGGAATCTATATCGGCAGCCTTGGCCATAGATGGCCGCGATCCCTCTAGAGCGTCATCCTCACAACCATCCTTTGTGGTAGAGGATCAGCCTATCCCCTTGACACGAGACTTTACACTACCCCATATACAGCGTTTCATGGAATGGATCGTTTTTCTTCCTTACATCGATGAAGCTCGTCTTATGGAGCAGTACGATGCAGTACTTGACTCACAGGACCATGCTGCAGCCACAGACAGGTCTGGACTCCCTTACTTCAATACTTACTTGGCTGTTGCCATTGGCATTAGCATGTCCCCAGAAGCAAATAGGCTATCGTCTTTGGCTACGAGTCTACATACGGCAGCAGTGAAGCTACTACATGCCATTCTCGAGTCACAGGGACCCTTCGACGCCCTACACTGCATGCTTCTACTGGCCGCCTTCTCCATGTTTAATCCAGCTGGTGGATCAACTTGGCACCTCACGGGCTTCATAATGACCAATTGTATAGCCACTGGCTTGCACAAGGGGGTGGTTCCGCAAACCGGGCTAGGCGAGGATAGCATTTACCGAGCTGAGTGGTTGTTCTGGAGTGTCTATCTGTTGGATCGGTAGGTTGGCACGCTGAAATGCAATGCTTGTATCTTGATCGCTGATCAACCCCAAGGTCGCTGGCTTCATCTATGGGTCGGCCTTTCAGCATCACTGATAGCGATGTCTCAGTATCTGTAAGATCGGCAATTTACAAACCACTTGTTGTCCGTCATTGCTGCTAACCCAGACTATAGATCCCTGAAGTACCCCAGGACCGTACCGAGTCCTCCTTGTCAGGCTCGGCAAAAGCCAAGCTCGCCTTCAGTCGACATCTCATAATCCACGCCCAGCTTGTTTCTGAGATACGGGGCAGCGCCAAACCCAATCCCCTATACTTATACAGCAATCTCTGCTTCTGGAGAGAATTCCCGCCTTCAGAGCCCGCGTATTCCCCCTTGGACTGCTTAGATCAACTGGCTTGTCGAGCGTTGATTCTCATCACCCATCCCGATATCCGAGACCTGGCCAACTTTGGTCTCGAGATGGAAGATTATGCTGACATTGAAGCCGACACTGTGAGCTGCTGCAGGATGTTTATTGAGAAGCTTTACAGTCGCTCTGGCAGCGGTATGACAGGCGTGTCGTTCCTTGACGCATACGATATCTTGGCTGCTGCGGTTATGTACGTGTGTCTCGTACAACGGGCACCACAGTCGAATCAGCAAGGATTGACGCAGACGTTTAAGGTGGTTAGCAAAGCTTCTATTCTGCTCACACAATGCTCGTCTAGGTTTGGGGCTCTGAGCACTTTCCAGCAGTTCCTGATAACCTTCTCAACAAGGGTCATGGACGGTCAGACCTCTTTGCAGGTACGTGCGGTTTGAGCGAGGGGAAGAGGAACGCATGTAAACACTTTTACTAACTCGAATCAGAGTTCCATACCCGGAGAGCTCCCCAAGCACTTGCGGCGCCTTATCCAGCACTATTGCTCAACCACACTAACCGGTTAACAAAGCTATCATCTCTTATTGGTCGGGTGAGAAATGGCCTGTCGTTACTCTGTATTCTTAAGATCTTGGGTATATAACTATTCGGAACAAGTTATGAAAAGTAAATAGAAACTGGAACCAAGTCAAAGCTTCTTCAAGTTTTGTACAATCTAATATTATACATATCAAAAGTCGTCATGAACCGGTATACGGCCATTTCTACTTCCAGTCCTATCTATACACCTCTTTTACAGGATATTGCTTCCACATTCCAACGCACACACCTAGTGACTATGGGCAAGAGTTCTGGCAAAAGGATGTTGATTGAGTTAGTACGAGATTCAGTTGATCACACCAAGAACTAACCAGGGAAAGTTTTCGCACAGGCGTGCTAATATCTTTATACTGAACTAAGCCCAACCTGGGAAGAACATTGAGCTAGCCAATTATATCAGGGGTGTGCGAGAGCGAGATAAGTCAGCTGCATCAGAAACTCTACAGTAATATTGTTCTCTTTCCGGAAAAAAACAACAATTACCATTCGTCGGGCTTGATTAACACCCTTGACATACTGCTTTTGTTTGGTACGTGCCAATATCATACCCGGACAAACATCAATCCGACTTCGTGGTACAGTCACATGTCATAGGTACACAACCTCTGTTCCTGTTCTCTCATCCTACATCAACCAACTCATTCATTTCTCCCCATTGTGTCGTGTCCATACCATCAACCTCAATAGCCTGCGGGGAGAAGAAGAGGGAAACATCTGTGTAGTCTTTACTATGGCCGCACCCAAGGTCCTGATCATGATGAGCGACGCGGGCCACGATCCCACAGGTACGCTGATACCCAAGTCGCCCTGTCACCACACCAAGCTGACAGCTTTCACAGAGACGGCCGTTCCCTATGCTGCGTTCAAAGAAGCAGGCTTTACAGTCCAGTTCGCTACAGAAAGTGGACAGAGCCCAGAATGTGATAAGAGAATGATGGAAGGCTTTACAGGCAAAGTTCTGGTGTGTTCAGCCGACCCTATTTCTAAAGGATGTGGCCCTATCCTTACCATTTACACTACTAGGGAGCAAAACCAGCCGTTGTGAAGCAATGCAAAGCGATGCTCGAGTCAGAAGAAGCTCGATCCCCATTATCATGGACTGCACCGGGTTTCTCGCTCGACGATTACAACCTCGTGCTCTTCCCTGGAGGACACGATAAAAGTGTGCGGCAAGTCATCGACTCTAAGGAAGTGCATCAGCTCATGCTCGACTACTTCCCCAGGACCAAGAAGCCGAGCAACAAGGCCGTAGGCGCCATATGCCATGGTGTCATGGTGCTGTCGTCGGCCAAGGGAGACGACGGTAAAAGCGTGATATACAACTGTACCGCAACTACTCTGCCGGCTTTCTTTGAGAGCTCTGTCTTTTGGGCTACTAGAGCGTTTCTTGGTGATTACTATAAGACATATGGTGCCGGTAGCGAGAATACGGCAGATTCTGTAAGCTCCAGCAGTATATTGCGCATAGTGGATAACCATGCTGATTCTCCTAGGTCTGTAATAGTCTCGCTGATCATAGTAACCAATACAAATGTAGCAACAGTTTTAGCCCGTCAGTTAAGTCCAAGGCAGCCGACCGAGATTGCATTCTTCTAACGATTCAAAAAAATAGCTTTGTTGTCAAGGATGACGAGTATAATTTCGTCTCTGCAAGATGGCCCGGCGATGCGGACCTGTTTGCCAAAACCTTGGTGGATATTGTACGGGAGTCGCAGTAGCAGTTATAGAGGAGGAACAGAGGCTTCTCTGCTCGTTAAATGTTGTCTTTTAAATCGGTATCGTCGGAATACCGTGACGCGACGTAATTATCGCGGATCCGGTAACCCCGCGCACCCAGAGTCCTCTTTACCAATTTCTAAGAAATTTAATGCGATTTAAAATCAGCTTGTATAGGGAAGGGCGTCTGGCGTAGTGATAGCTAGTGACGGTGGTATATTTGGACGTTTCATTACAGGGCAGAAGGGAGTTACTGTCTCTCCTCTGCTGATATGATACTGAACTCGACTTATTCGCCAGTGAGACCACATCAAATAATAAATGGGCCGGCAGGAGTGCCTTATGAAAGCTATCATCTTCGTAGTATATAACTGATGATATTTCACTATTGTTAATCTCGTGGGCTAGTTTAGTTATTAAATTCACTTCGTAGCCATATATAATACCACGGCCATATAACAAATGTCTTGTGTAATTACTTAACGCTATACATGTTTGCGTTATACATAACCGTTGCTATTCTGTAAGAACAGATATGTTTATAATTACAATGAGTCTCTCTCGTCTTTTTGGTAAAGGTGGGGTTGTTATTGGAAATAGTAGTAGACACCGTTAGTTCGAGAGTGCTTGAGCATATCAACGCACCCATTTGGCACTTGGCATTTCCCTTGGTAGCTTTGAAGGAGATGAAGCAATGAAGCACTTAGGAATAGCAATGACTTCTTGCTGTGCGGATGAAGCTTTTGGCTGATGCGTTCTTCACTGTACACAGAAATTGGCGAGTTTAATGCAGAAAGATCTACTAGTTTATATTCATCTAGTTATCATTTCCACCTCATGGCAGAAGCCCGCTCATGGTCGGCCGAGCTTAAACTTCAATGAAGAACTCTATATATCGACCAAAAGCTGCAGTAGATAGAGTTCCCTTGACGTCCTTGGGATCTAGCGCTTCGCACCGCACTTGACGCATAGTTAATATCTTAACAGCAACCACACCTGTTGCAGGAACGGGAATCTACTTACAGTAGTGCATGCAATGTAGGCGTATGGGTCTCTAGCGGCAACCTTGTCGTAGGTGTCACACTGCAGAGCCAATGTCAGCACTTGTAACTGCCTGGCTACTTAACTTCTTAGGGACAGAGGAATCAACTTACATAAGCCGAACAAGCACCTTAAGCGTGGATTTTTTGAGCTTGAGAGTCTGAAATGGGAGTTGTGAGGCCCAGACTAGAAAGAGCACCTAAGAGCAGAACAGTTGTAAACTTCATGATGGCGAGAAAAGTGTATATGGATTGCGTAAAGTATTGTGTCTGTGTTTAGAAGGAGGTAGGATGTTAAGATGAAGAAGAAGCAGTGTGCCGAGAGAAAATTTGTTAGCTGGATGGACTTGAGGTATTTATAACTTATCGACTTTGTTAGCATTCCTCTATTTCTCTCCATCTCGCAAGTCTCCTGGGACTGAGACAATAGAGTGTTGACCAATAACAGTATACGTACATGACCTTGGGTCCAGAGAATAGTCACCCTCAAGCACTCTCCCATCTACTCAGAGTCTCTTCACCACACCGTGCAAGAGTATCAGCAACGAGCGGCTCGGCATAGCTTAGTGGTTGAGTCCATCGTTTTACTCGGTGAGGCGGTAACCGCGGCTAGATCGATCTTAAGGAGCAGACGACGAGGCTATAGAGCTTTACCTCATACAGGTCCATTGCTCATAGGGAATGGTAAACTAGTTTCATTGTGCAACCAGATTGGCTGTGGTGGTTTTGATTCTTTGCCAGGCTATAGAACGGAGAAGGGAGCTAACATGAAAGGGATCTTAAGACGATATAAGGGTGCTCTTTTTACTGTTAAGTAGAAGGAAACCTGTTTTAGCACAGGCCAGCAGCCTGTGCTTAATGCCCTGATTAAATAGAAAAGGGCGCTTTAGGGTTATTTAAGTAATAAGAGAGTATAAATAGATGTCTTTATAGTATTTATAGAATATAACTAACTAGTTAAAGTATATAAATAATAAGTAATTAAAACCTTAAAACCTTTAAAATACTCTTAAAATAAGTTTATACAGCTTATACTCCTATGTCCTACCTACTATGCGCGAGACAGTATTAACATATAGTAACAGCGAGCCTAACACTTATATCTGTGAAGATGAAAGACGTGAATGACAAGGCTTAGCGAATACACTTAGAGAGCGTTAGAAACGGATAGTTCGGTAAGATTACCAGAGTACTTACGCAATCAACATAACACAGCTGTCAAGAAATTAGCTTTTATTCAATTGTGCTAAGCACGCGTTCTACTTACGGTGCAATGGTCACGACCGTCGGAATGTATTTGACAGCCCTCGCAGTCAGAAGTGGCCTGACAACTTTGTCCCTATCCAATAAGTTAGAAAGAGATATTAGGGTCGTCTGGTATATTTCTTACCGCGCCGCAAGTGTTAACTTGACATTCCTATTCAACATGGTCAGCCACGTACACGTCAAATTTTACATTCCTACTCACAGCCGCGAATATGTCACAATCTCCAGTGCACCCGACCTGTCTTCGACAGGTCTCGGCGTAACTCAGTGTAGCGCAAAGAACAACTCCAGCAGTCGAGAGCTTCATCGTCAAGAATATGTTGGAATATTGTTGTAAGGTTATGAGGACTAGAATAGTATTTGGGGGTATAAGTACAATAGGCTAAGTGTTTATAAATTAGGCAGCGTGGACGAAGAGTGTTGTCTTGTAGCGGACTGAGGGATTAGCGGATGGTTTATATAGGAGATGTGACGCTTAAACTATCTTCAGAAATTCACTCCAGCCGGCGGTCCGATCAGCTGTGCTATAAACCTTATACAGGGATCTCTGCCGTTATAGTGGCGGTTTTAAAGCTAAAAGGTCCCCACTGCCCCCTTCTATTTTAACCAGAAATTACAGTACTACGGTATCCGGCTCAGTCTGTCTATAAGGCCCGGGCGAGCCGCCCGCCCAACCCTTCCCTTCCCTTCCCTTCCCTTCCTGACGGTTTACTCGGCCCTGACTAGGGATCTGTCTTCCGCTTCCTACCCATGGCGGCGGA
>JAJJWO010000127.1:0-50838 GCA_021655895.1 Fusarium sp. NRRL 66739
CGCTCTCTGTGTGCTGCCCGTCCTGCGAGTCTAGAGTGAGTGGTGCGCCGACTGCTGCCGTACGCACGCTGCAAAGACGGCCTGGGCTAGCCCGCTTTCCCATTAACCAACTAGAGGTGCCTTACAGTTACAGCCACCTCAGTCGGTACCTCTGAGGTGGGCGCGAAACCCAACTCCAACTCCTCCAACTTGGCGACTACATTGCACACGGCCCAACCAGCAGCCGGCCAACCAACCATCTACCGTTACCTTATTCTCTACTGTAGCTAGCCAGCTGCGCCAGTCAGTTTCTTCTCCTCTTGCCCTCATTTTTTCTCGCTCCTCCTTCATCATCCCTCCCTCTCTCCGTTCCCTCGGCTGGGATCCTCTCGACCGTCGACATCATCGTCCACGCCCGATAACCACGCAATCCGCATCCCCACCCGCGACGAGCAACAACAACAATCACTCTGCCGCTGACCACTGACCACTGACCACTGGCCACCGACCACCGACCACCGACCTCACCGCGGAGACCACCCTGACGCTGTCGCTCTAAGCTGCTTCACCCAGCTTCCGCAGCCGTCAGCGACATGGATCCCCAGTGGCAGCAGTATCCCGCCGCGAACTCGCCTGGTTCCTCAAGACGACACAACGGCAATTCCCAGGTTCCTCGAGACTACAACAACCAGCCCCCGCCGCCTGGCGGATACAAATATGACCAGTACCACGGCGGCGCCCCCGTCCATTCTGCTGTAGCTCCGCCCGCTTCTGCTCCTGGTGGTAACCCAAACTCGGCCGCTTCTCCTATTGCACCTTCGCAGATGCGCGATGGTAACGGTGACGTCGCCATGCACGATGCTCACGACGCCCATGCTGGTATAAAGTACCCCATGAGGCCTCACCACCAGTCTCATCTGTCCGGCAGCCGTCCTGGCAATATTCAAGAGTCTTCTGCTGGCCAGCGATACTCTCCCATGGAGACTTTGTCCCCCACCTCGCCTTACGCGCCCAAGTCGGCTCCCAATAGCCAGTTCACCAGTCCAACCTCCCAGCGACAGTCGCCCACACGGCAGTCCGATTACTCTCAATCTCCCTACTTTCCCGGCGCCCGCCAACACCAACAGGGCCAGCATCTGCCTCCAATCAACCCTTATGCGTCCGCCGGCCACCAGGAAAACTACCCTTCGTCCGCTGTTGCTAACATGGATGCTGCCTTCAATCATGATCCCAAATCCCCCCGCCGGCCTGTGCCTCAGCAAGTGACCAGGGGCCCGGTCCCGGAATTTAAGCAACTGGGGTCACATACAGACTTGCAACCCAAGGTCAATTCGCAGCCCCCATTCCGTCGCGCCAATCCCGAGGGCGGCTTCATCAGCGTAGGTTTTCCGCATCTTCTTGGTTCGCCTTATCGCTCAGTGCTTATTGTATGTACAGCCTCTCCAAGCTCTCACTGTCCAATTGCCCGCCACCTATCGCATTTGCAACCCGAGCTTCAAATACGAATCATCGCGCAATCCCCGTAGAGTTTTGACAAAGCCTAGCAAGGGTACCAAGAACGATGGATATGATAACGAGGACAGCGATTATATCCTCTATGTCAACGACATCCTTGGCTCCGAAGAAGCTGGCCACAAGTACGTCGCGTCAGGCACAATTGTAAAACTGAATTTGCTGACATCAGTCGCAGGAACCGTTACCTTATTTTGGACGTCTTGGGTCAGGGTACTTTCGGTCAGGTTGTCAAGTGTCAGAACCTCAAGACACAAGAAGTGGTGGCGGTCAAGGTTATCAAGAACCGCACTGCCTACTTCAATCAGAGTATGATGGAGGTTTCAGTTCTCGATTTGGTATGCAATTGCGCGCCTCTCACTTGCTCACAGGTACTAATGGCCATCAGCTCAACACGAAACTCGACAAGAACGATGACCACCATCTTCTGCGCCTCAAGGACACTTTTATCCACCGACAGCATCTTTGCCTGGTCTTTGAGTTGCTAAGCGTAAACCTTTACGAACTTATCAAGCAGAACCAGTTCCGCGGACTCAGCACTACTCTCGTCCGTGTCTTTGCCCAGCAGCTTCTCAACGGCCTCGCGCTACTTAACAAGGCTCGTCTGATACATTGCGATTTGAAGCCCGAAAACATCCTGCTCAAGAATCTTGAGAGTCCTATCATCAAGATCATTGATTTCGGTTCGGCTTGCGACGAGCGACAAACTGTTTACACGTATATCCAGTCTCGATTTTATCGATCCCCAGAAGTCCTCCTCGGTCTTCCGTACTCGTCCGCTATCGACATGTGGTCTCTAGGCTGTATCGTGGTGGAACTCTTCCTGGGACTCCCCCTGTTTCCAGGATCTTCCGAGTACAACCAGGTTTCGCGAATTGTCGAAATGCTCGGCAACCCCCCGAACTGGATGATTGAAATGGGCAAGCAGGCAGGTGACTTTTTTGAGAAGAGACAAGATGAGTTTGGACGACGAACATATCACCTAAAGCCCATGGAACAATATGCCCGAGAACGCGGCACCAAGGAACAACCTAGCAAGAAGTACTTCCAGGCCAACACCCTCCCCGAGATCATCAAGTCCTACCCGATGCCTCGGAAAAACATGAAGCAAAGCGAGATCGACAGAGGTATGTTTTAACTCTGCGTGGAGGCCGTTTCTTGGCAATGCTAATGGGAGTAGAAATGAACAACCGCATTGCGTTTATTGACTTTGTTCGTGGTCTTCTTACGATCAACCCTTTGGAAAGATGGTCTCCACAGCAAGCCAAGCTCCATCCCTTCATCACGCAACAGAAGTTTACCGGCCCCTTTATACCGCCGATGAACCTCAAGTCGAGCTCGCTTAACAGGTCACCAGCTCCTGGTACTCAGCAACAACAACAGGCTGAGGCGCTTAGCAAGCAACGTGCGCAAGCGGCGCAACAGCAGGCCGCTTCGGCCGCTTCCAGCCCGTACTCTGTGAATACTAATCAGTATCCGCAGCAGCCTGGCCATGCGCAACCGCAGATGTACGGCAACAATGCCATGTATTCTCCCGGGGCCAACCACGGCAACATGCCCTCAGCATACGGCCAGCAGCATCAGCAGCATCAACATCAACAGCCGCAGCACGGACAGTATGGGCCAATGGTCATGTCCCAACCACCACAGCAGATGCCTCAGGGACAATATGCGCAGATGCCCCAACCCAACATGTATCAGCATCAACAAGGAGGCATGAGACCAGCGCGTCAACGCGCCTCAACTATGGAGCAGCAGCAGAGCGGTATTCCTGCTGCTATTCAACGAGTAGCCAGCCACCTCGATCCCAGCCAACCAATCCGCCTACAGCCTAGTCCGGCTTACTATCCACCAACCGGAGAAGGCCTGGGAACTGCAGGCGTCGAAAGCCGAACAGGAGCGGGTCGAAGAGGAAGCCGTGTGCAGCAAGGGGGCCGGGGCAACAGAGACTTCATCCGCAATCTGGAGGAGCGTACTCTTGAAGAAGGTTTTATGGGCAACCAGAACACCTGGCATTGAAGTGGCCTAACCTAACGAGGGGCTAGATGTCCGTGCCAACCTGTGAACCGAGCGTCTTGACTCGATAGACGAACGCGCGCCGCCGACTCTTGTCCTCGACGGCAGTACATTAAGCCAAGGCTCATGGTTGGTAATGAAGCTAAGCTCCATGGTGGTTCTAATATACTAGGAGCCCTTTTCTCACTTCCCTCGAGACTCGTACGCCAACGAGACAGGGTGCCCCCGCGCCATTTTCACCTAAGCGAACCGGTTCCAGGCGACTCGGCGGAAGTAGATTGAAGAGGAGGCACATGGCCCTTTCATGATTTGATTGGAAGAGATCCAATGTCAGGGTCGCTTCTAGTGGCTGAAGCGAGGTAGTTCTGGAACTTGATTGCATTGCTCTCAGTATTCAGTGCGGGAAAGGTTGGGTTGCATCTGGCAGATGCATGCTGATCTGGTGCCATTGATACATGATTTCTTTGTTTTAGCACGTTGGAGACACACCTCAGAAATGGCCACTGAATCAACAGGTATGCTTTCCGGTGGCGGCTTTCTTTTTCTACTATGGCCGGTATAGTGTTAGGATGAAGGGCTTGTTGGCCAGTATTCAACATGTTGCAGAACGACCGAGCCTTGGCAGAAGATGGTTCAGGCCTGGCCGTTGTATAGCCTGGCTGTAGATATTGTTATTCTTGTCTTGACTTTTGGTGTATGAGGATCAACTGCGCTTGGCATATCATGGGGTAGGATTATTGGGTGGCGATTCCCATCGTGTAGTTGTACTGGTGTCATTTATCTCTTGGGGGTTTCAATGGGTCGTGTTCTCAGAGGATGGATTGAGGTATAAAATATCATGAATTACCCCTTATATGAAATCCCACCAACTTGCTTGATCCCAATGCTGCACATGGGTCAAATGGCATATGCTCGATTGGCGCGTTGCTATAAGCCTAAGGCTGGTATCTATCCCATCAATTGTAAAAGAGCCATCTTTATGGCCCATTGAATAATTGCTCCCAAACGCCCAACCCAAGATCGTACACTAATGATCGCGCCTCACTATTCTCCCATGACATAGCCCGGGTTTTCTAATGCTACAAAATGCTTTCCAACCCTTTCTTTAAAGCCATCCCCAAAGAATGATAAACGAACGGTGAATCAAAGAAAGCAAGAAAGACAACATCATCATCGTCCGCTTCGACCCCTTTGGCCGCCACGGCCTCTCCGGCTGTTGCTAACGAGCTTATCGCTGTACAACTGATTGCTCCTTGATGAGCCGTTTGTGGTGGAAGTGTTCATCAAGTCAGGAAAGCCCATCGAACCGTCGACAATGTTGTCATTGGTCTTGTTCGTGCGGGTGCCACGGGGACCGCTGGGGGCGTTTCTGGGCGCATTGTTGGCAGCGGTGTTTGAGGGCGCTCCGAGCTTGGGATAGACTTTGATAATCCTGCCATCGGCCTGTAGTAAGTGTTAACAAATGTTCTAAGATGGCACTAGATGTTGCATAACTGACAGTCTTATCGTTAAAGGTCTCAATGACCCGCTCGCCACCTTCGCGCGAGGCGAAAGCCATCTCGAAGATGAGGATAGGGTTCGTCTTGACGATGCGACAACTCAGAATTTCACCGCCTATAGGTGTCATTGCGCTCTCAATATCGGCGGCTGTGGTTCCGGGTGCAAAGTTCTGCGCCAAGACGGTGAATGGCCCTGCGAGACCCCGTATGGTCATCCCCATAGGGCTGTTGTTGGCGGCGGCTTTTCCTTTGGGCTTGACGATGTTGACCTGCTGCGGCGCATCGCCGGAGGTGTCCATGCGGTCCACGGCGGCGGAGAGCTGGGCGGTGCGGCGGTTGGCTCTCCTGTTGCCGGCGCCAGGGGCGGAGACGCGGGCGCTCAGGTCGCCGGAGATGGAGTGGTGCAGATCGTGAGTCCATTCGCCGTTGACGTTTCCGGGAGCAGGGGGGTTCGATCGGGCGCCGACGGTAGAGTTGCGCTGCTATAGAAATGGTTGGTTTCAGCAATTCTCTCGGAGGTTTCTCTTTCGGTACCTTCTTGACGCCGACGCGGCTTGCTAGTGATGGGCCGGGCGTGGCCTTGAGCTTTGAAGGGGCGCTCTGGCGGCGGTTCTTGGAGAAGATGCGGTCGGCGAGAGCCTCATTCTTCTTTCTCTCGCGCCCTGGGAAGACAAAGGTTAGAGAGGGACAGCTTCAGGGTGGTGGGCGCTTACCCTCGTTGATAATCTTTTCGAAATCTGTGGCGACCTTGGACATGATTGGGAGATGTCGCTTGGGCGGAGAAAGGGTGATGAATGAAAGAATACACTCAATGTTGAGACAAGAAGGCCTCTGAAGCTGCTTTGAAGATTGTAAGGTTGAAGTTTGTTTTGTCTTTAACTGAAAGCCCAAGGAAAAGAAACGTTGGCTGGACTGCGACCGCGACGCGCGAGTTCAATTGGCTCAGGTGGTTAGCAGGAGGCCAGGGAGGGGTGGCTTTAAGAGCCTAGCTAGGGAGAAAACTGCGCGGCAAATATAAGCGCCCGACCCGCAAGGCACGTGCTTTCTTCTACTAGGTACCTATGTAAAACCTGATCTAGCTCAATCAGGTACTGATAAGATAGAGGATGGAAATTTGAGGTTATCACCTTGTTAGGCACTTTCGTTGCTCTGAGTTCTTCATTTCATATGCACTTAAAACTTCACCATGGCGTATAGGATGCTATTCGCCTGTGGCGCCCAGCTGAGTAGAACGATACAGCCTGCGCCGCGACAACTACCAGCCGCTGGGTATCATGCTTTCCTACAAATTCGTTCCTTTCAACAGCCCCAGCGAGCGTTGAAATCAACGACTGCGACAGAAACGACGACGACCGTGCCGACTACACCTGCATCGATTGCGACGACAACAACAGATACCCCTACTAGCCTTGATAATGATGCTGTGGAAGCTGAGAAATTTGCCTCGGCAAAGTTGAAAAAGAAACGGCTGGCCCATGCAGTTAAGAAGCAGCTGAATTACTTGAAGGACCCTTGGAACGTGGGAGAATATGTCCGAAAGGCGCTCCAAGACGGCCGCTTTGAAGAGGCATATCTTCTTGTACAGACTGGCAGTAGTAAAAAAATGGATTTAGTGGTATCGTGGAATTACTTGATCGGTCACATGTTGGAACAGCAGCAAATGAAGCAAGCGATCAAGCTGTACAACGAGGCGAGTACAAGGTCAAAGTATTTGACCTGGCCAATTATGCTGACCCGTATATAGATGAAGAAGCGTGCACAGCTCCCCAACGCGCAGACGTCGACTGTCTTATTCCGCGGGCTTGCCAAGTCACAGCACCCCAAACTTGCCGTGGCTGAGGCTGTGAGACACTATAATAGATTGTTAAAGGACAGCCGCCTGGAGCCAAATTCAACTCACCTCAATGCAGTGCTCAACGTATGCAGCCGAGCGGGCGATCTGGACTCGATGTTCTCACTTGTCGACACCCTCAACGAAACAACACGAGCTCCTACCGCTTACACCTACACAACCATCATCAACGCCTTACGGTTCAACGTCATTAATGATATAAAGGACTTGACGCAGGAGCAGAAGGATGACAACCTCAAAATTGCCGTCAGGCGTGGAAAGGCTATCTGGGAAGAGGCTATTAGCAAGTGGCGACAAGGACGCCTGAACATTGATGAGGAGATGGTCTGCGCAATGGGTCGGCTTATCCTCCTAGCACCGGACCGAGTTGAGAAGCGAGAGGTTCTTGACCTGATCGATCAGACCATGAATATCCCCAATCTATCCAAAACCCAAGAAGCTTCTGCAGAGGAGGCTCGCAAGAAGGATTCTCGTACAGGCGAAGTAGCCAAACGGGATGGTCAGGGTCTATATATTGCCCCTGGCCCCAATACCCTGGCTCTCGTGCTGCAGACGGTGTCCTCATCGAGACTGAGCAGTACTGGCATCAAATACTGGAACCTCATGATGCGCGAGTACAATGTCGTACCGGACATGGACACCTGGATGCGCCTCTTTGGTATGCTCAAGCAAGCCAAAGCCAGCGCCCATGCCACCGAGCTCCTTGCCATTGTCCCCGACGAGTACATCAACCCGCGTATGTACCGCATGGCTATGGAGACGTGCATCCGCGACAACATCAACCTCAACGCTATCAAGAACTCCAATCGCGCACTCGACAGCATGATGGAGCGTCTTCCGGTCCCCGACCCCCACACCATGCGTCTTTACCTCGCCGTAGCCCAGATCAGCCATTACCATTTCCGCTCTCGCGCCAACGAAGGTGACGAGGAGGGCGCCAAGCGCGCATACGGCCTCCAGATCAGGGATGCGCTCTCTCGGCTTTGGGATCGGTACCAGAAGCTGCGCGAGCACTTCTTCGAGACAGTTAAGCCCAATAAGAACAACCAGGGCGTTCTGTACAACGACCGGCGTGAGGTCATTGCCCTCGCCCGTATCATGTACGGGTTGCACAACAAGGTTATCCAGCAGAAGTTGCTTCCCACCAACGACCTCGCGAAGCTCCGCGCCGTTGGCGGCCGCATCAACAGAGAGATCCAGAACTTTTACGCCAACCGCGAGGAGACGGAGCCCAATCTGCGCAAGACAAAGGGTCGCGGCACGGCTGTGGAGGATATGTCAGAGTACAAGGACGATATCGAGGGCAGCTTCTTCTGGGATACGACGCAGGCGGGACGTAAACCAGACAAGTCTGAATATTTCTTTGACGAGCCTAATTCATTTTCGAACAGGCGCAGCAAAGACCACAGGACTGACAGGTTTGGTGGTAGCAAGAGGCCTCCGCGGGTTCG
Source organism: Fusarium sp. NRRL 66739 (assembly GCA_021655895.1). NCBI lineage: Eukaryota > Fungi > Ascomycota > Sordariomycetes > Hypocreales > Nectriaceae > Fusarium > Fusarium sp. NRRL 66739. The sequence goes on from JAJJWO010000127.1 coordinate 8,310, forward strand.
TGACCCTGTCCAGAGACGTGCGCCTCTTTCTTGGTAATTGGGGGACGCATGACTCGGATGTTCTGTAAGAAAAGGCATTTCCTAGCGATTATGCTGCTGTATAACAACCTATTGTGTGTATGATAGTATGATATAGACATAGACGATAACTGAGGCATAACGCATAATGCGGCGTTGGAGCGGGGGCTTCTTGTGTAAAATATACACACCTTGGACATCCAAACTACTTGGCATCACTTTTGATTGACATTTTCGAGACTCATTCGAGCTTACAAATTGCAACATCTTATCTCTGTTAGCCATAAGTATATTGACAGCATGTAAAGACAGAAAATCCGTATTTTTAGCGATTGTACGGTTGACAATTTACTATCTACAGCGATTGATCAAGGGCTATCTCTGTTTCAACCCACAACTCCTTAGTCTATTCTCTGCTCAACACTGATAACCTGCTGCCTAGTTCATCTATAAAGCGACCGCATCCCCTGCCGCCCCCCACGACCACTCGATTGATCTCAAGCAATAAGTGAAGCTCAGTTCACGTTTGTACCGATATGGGAATGGGTTTGAATAATACCCTAGCTACAACACCGATCTGACGGGTCAAGCCGAAGAAGTGATTTTGATAGGGGCTGGCTCGTGGCCAGATGCGCCATTGGTGATTCTTGCTTAGCCATCGATAACTTTGTAGATACACTCGGTTGCAGCTGGAGAGTGGTGATAGAAGCGCAACGTGCCCGCGAGTCTTGGCCGACGTTTCGTCGTATGCACTCTTGAGAAACCAGAGGTTTGTTAACGGTCAAGCGATCCCCAACACAAGAATATCCTTCTCCCTGCTTGTAGCAGCAGTGACAGCGTCTCGGTCTACACTCGAAACATGGCGGTTCATAGTTCGCTGGGAGAGAAACCATGTCCGTATGAGCTGGAGGTTTTCTCCTCATGACCTGCTTAGGGCCATCCGGCTTCACAGTGGAAACTGGCGTGATTTTGACCTGAGGTATATAGGGGTTTGGCCGAAAAGAAGCACGTGGACGGGCATTCAATTCTGGCAGAGGCTGATTCGAACTATCCAAAGGCTTCTCTATACAAGCTCGAAGAGTCGAAGATCTTTTCAGGCTGCAGCCGGAAAGGTCGGGCAGAGGGCCAAGCTGAGGTGGATCTTTCTCAACAATGGACATACAGATGGCTGAGTCAAAGCTGTCTTTGCTATTGACAAGAGTTTCATCAGAGGGTGTCGTGAAATCAGTCGTTGAGCTTCCACCACGGGTCCATCTTTCTTGAGCATGACGAAATGCATCGCTAAGATTTGTCCTGGAGCAGGAGCTAGTTTCTGTTGAAGCAGAGTAAGATACCATGACAAGATGATGGAGGCGGAGATGCTAGCTCTACTGACCTGGCTGTAGGAGCTTAGGACAGCCTGCAACTTCAGAAATAGATAGTGCTTGCCAGGCTGAAAACACAGACGCAGTCTTTCGTCGTTTCGGCTTTAACCATCGTGAGAGGTGCGAAGACGCCGAGTTTTGCGACATGGACCTTTCATGATGGGACAGTGCAAATTTGTTGTTATCACCAGCGTCTTCAGACGTCTCCACGCGAGCTCGACGACGATTGAGTGGCAGTCTCTAGCTGCTGAATTTAGAGGGAGACTTGGGCGGCTTCGGGTGAATGTTGTCAGGTTTCGCCCGCCGAGCACTGAAGATATTGCTGGGCATGATGTAATTATGGGAGACGGATATTAATGATTTGGGGGGAGTAAGTCGGTTCTCGATGGCTCAACTCAACTATCATCAATCTTGTAGTTGATGTAGATTGAGCACAGGAGGAAATTTAGGTGATGGATACTAAATACTACCTAGGTAGGTAGCAGGTTGAGTACTACCTAGGTACGTGGTAAGGTAAGGTACCTGGGAGAAGATCAGAGTTCTTTGTTAAATTGCGGAAGGAGCTTTTGACTATATGACAGCATTTGGCAAGTAGGCTCACTTAGAACAAGCCCGGCTCTTTCTGTTGCTCAAGCACTCGAAAGAATGCATAACTCAGTGTTAGTTGTCGACTCTATTCCGAGCAAGTGCCATCGAGACATAACTCTATAAGCAAGAGCACAAAATACCTCGTTACAATATCATATGTGCTCGTTCTATCAGTGAATAAACAAATGCTGCTTTATACAGCCTCTCTTTAATGCTCCATCACATGGAGGAGTCCAAGTGACAAGAAACTCTCCTTCCGCTTATGGCACTAACATCAACCAAGTCGCGTAAAGTGGAAGGGTCGCGTCGTCGTTGAAGACGCTAACCCATTCTGTGCTGGCTTTGTTTTATGCAAATGGCTCTTTATGCATCGTAAGTACCTGCGCCGCGGGGTACTTCAAGCGTATCTCGCATCGCCCATTGGCCGCTTTCGCGACAAGGCACTTTACGGGTAGCCCCGCCGTTGACACGGAGCAACGCGAACTGAAGCGCGTCTCAACGCGTTAGGCCTTGACCACTTTTCTAAATGAGATGAGCTCGTTACCGGGGGACCAAGTACCCTCCAACCACTTCCAGTCTCGACATTACGGAGATATTGATATTTCCATACAACACAACCACGAGCAAGATACATACCAATTCAGCAAACTCCAAGACCCTACTCTCCTTCAAATCTCTCTTGATATGCCATCGACCTAATCTCTACACTCGTCATGTCTCACAGAGCTCGGCTCGCGGAGCTCAAGGCCCTTCGCCAGTCCGGCAGGAAAGCCTTCGACACATACAAAGTCAACGATGTCGACAATCTCTACGACGAAGTTGACGAGGATAAATACAAGAAGATCGTTCGTGATCGGTTAAATGAGGACGACTTCGTTGTTGACGACAACGGCGAAGGTTACGCAGACGACGGTCGTGAAGACTGGGATCGAGTACAAGCTTACGACTCTGAAAGCGAGGAGGAGGCCGCTGTTCGCGGGCGACCTTCGAAGGCTGGTCAGTTCTCATAAGGTGCCTCGTGAAATATGCCATAAACTTACACATGACACAGCCAAGAAGAGCCGTCAGGATGAGCAAGCCAAACGAGATGCCAATGACAGAGATATCAGCGAATACTTTAAGGGTGCTGGCAGGACACAGCCTAAGCCCAAGGTATGTAGCCTCGCTCATTAGATCTCCAACCGTCAGCTGATTCCCTTTGCAGGTCGTCAAGACACAAGCCGACGACGACTTTCTTTCTAGTCTCCTTGGCGAGGTCGACAACGACATTCCTGCTCCTGCTCCTCATATCTCCAAAGTCGAAAGATCTGGCGGTCGCCGCAAAGCAAGAAATCTTTCGCCGGCCCCTGAGCCCATTTCCAAGAAAACGAAGACCCTCGATACTCGAATGCCCTCCCCTCCTCCGCCCGTTGTTGTTGACGACGACGACGACGACGATGGATTTATCCCCCCCGCCGACGATGATGTCCTAGAAACTGCCGATATCCCCATGAGCGATCCTGCACCCTCTTCACCCGCTGCAAAAGTCGCCCAAAGAAAGGCTCAGATTAAGAAGGAGTCGAATGACGATGACGACGAAGATATGATGGAGGTCGCCCACGCCGGCACTATCGCTACAACTAGTGTCAACTTGACAAGTTCAAGACCCATCAAGAAGATACTCAAGGCGGAAACCTTGCCTACCCCTGCCAGTTCCTCGCCCGTCAAGGCCAATGGCGCTCAAGTTGATTCTACTTCGTGGAACGCCCTTACAGAAAGATTGAACGTCGTTTCGAGCTCTTCGGCGGAAACAAAGACGATCGGCAAAATCGACTACAAGGATGCTATTGAGGAGGACGGCAGTCTCAACTTCTTCTGGACAGACTATACCGAAATCAACGGCAGTCTATGTCTCTTCGGAAAGGTGTTGAACAAGAAGACAAGATCTTATGTCAGCTGCTTTGTCAAAGTTGACAACATTCTCAGAAAACTATATTTCCTGCCGCGCCAATATCGAGTTCAAGATGGCGAGGAAACAGGTGAAGAAGTCGAGATGATGAACGTGTATGACGAGGTTGACGACTTGATGACCAAAATGAACGTGGGCATGTACAAAATCAAGGCTTGTACCAGGAAATACGCCTTTGAGCTTCCTGGTGTTCCCAAGGAGGCCCAGTACATGAAGCTTCTTTACCCCTATACCAGTACGTCTCAACCTGTTATTCTTGACTCCAAGACAAATCAACTGACGAATATTTTCAGAGCCAGAGGTTGATCCCAACAAGCCCGGCGAGACCTATTCTCATGTCTTCGGCAGCAACACAGCCCTATTCGAACAGTTCGTTCTCTGGAAGAACGTCATGGGTCCTTGTTGGCTCAAGATCGAGGACGCCGACTTTGACAAACTCAAGAATGCCTCCTTTTGCAAACTTGAGGTGCAGGCTGATCACCCAAACATGATTTCTGTCTTGAGCGAGTCTGATAACCTTGATGCGCCGCCTTTGACTCTCATGAGCGTTTCACTAAGGACTGCTTTCAACGAAAAGGACAACAAGCAAGAGATTCTGGCTATCAGTGCCAGAATCTACGAGAAGGTGTCTCTCAGCGATACTACACCTGCAGAGAAGCTGCCATGCCGCACATTTACCGTCATTCGTCCCCATGGCCAAGCATTCCCCATGGGTTTTGATCAACTTGCAAAGAAGAGAAACCGTGGGCTGATTGTACTGAAAAGGCAAGAAGCCGACATTCTTGCCTTTTTCCTGGCCCAAGTCGACGTTGCAGACCCCGATGTTATCCTCGGACACCAACTAGAGGGTGTCGACTACAGTGTACTTCTCAACCGTTTGCATGAGAGGAAGATCCCTGGGTGGTCCAGGCTAGGCAGACTTCGCCGTACTACATGGCCATCCTCAATTGGCAAGGCTGGTGGCAACGTCTTCGCTGAACGGCAGATTCTGTCAGGTCGCCTTATGTGCGACCTAGCCAACGATGCTGGAAAGTCAGTCATGCTCAAGTGTCAGTCTTGGAGTTTGACCGAGATGTGCAGTCTGTACCTTGCTGGTGACAACCGTCGCCGAGAGTTTGACAACGAGGTCGCCCTGAAGACCTGGGCTAAGGAGAAGCAGGGTCTTTTGGACTACATCACGCACATGGAAGCCGATACACACTTTATTGCAGCCCTGGCACTGGGTGTTCAGATGCTACCCCTGACCAAGGTGCTCACCAACCTGGCAGGAAACTCATGGGCCCGAACTTTGACTGGAACCCGTGCAGAGCGTAACGAATACATTCTGCTGCATGAGTTCTATCGTAACAAGTACATCTGCCCTGACAAGCAGACCTTCCGCGGCCGTCAGCGTGCTGAGGAAGCGCAACGCGAGGAAGAGGCCACCGACGGAAAGAAGAAAGACAAGTACAAGGGTGGTCTGGTGTTCGAGCCAGAGAAGGGTTTGTATGACAAGTTTGTGCTCGTCATGGACTTCAACTCCCTATACCCTTCCATTATCCAGGAGTTCAACATTTGTTTTACAACCGTGGATAGGACAGCTTCAGTAAGTCTCGAGATGTGTGTTGTATAGCTCACGGCTAACCATATATGCAGACTGCGGACGAAGAAGTAGTCCCTGAGGTGCCTACTAACCAAGACCAGGGCATCCTTCCAAGACTCATTGCTACTCTTGTCAGCAGACGTCGACAAGTCAAGAGTCTTATGAAGGACAAGAAGGCGACTCCAGAGGAGCTGGCCACATGGGATATCAAGCAGCTTGCCCTGAAGCTGACTGCCAACTCCATGTACGGATGCTTGGGTTACACCAAGTCCCGCTTCTACGCCCGACCTTTGGCTGTTTTGACAACTTTCAAAGGTCGTGAGATTCTTCGCAGTACCAAGGAGCTTGCTGAAAGCAAGTCTCTGCAAGTAATCTACGGAGATACTGATTCCGTCATGATCAATGCCAACGTTGACAATGTTGCTGATGCCTTCAAAGTTGGCAACGATTTCAAGAAGTCAGTCAACGAACAGTATAAGCTGTTGGAGATTGACATTGACAACGTCTTCCGCCGCATTCTTCTCCAAGCCAAGAAGAAGTATGCTGCTATCAACCTCGTGGAGAAAGATGGCAAGTTCATTGAGAAGATGGAAGTCAAGGGTCTTGACATGAAGCGTCGAGAATACTGTGCTCTCTCCAAAGAGATTTCTCAGCACCTCTTGAATGAGATCCTTTCCGGAGATGACACCGACGTCTCTATCGCCCGAATCCACGAATACTTGCGCGAGACTGCTGGCAAGATGCGTGAGCAGGCAGTTCCCGTGCAAAAGTATGTCATCTACACACAACTTGGAAAGGCGCCCAAGGAGTATCCCAACGCCGACTCCATGCCTCAGGTTCAGGTAGCTCTGCGTGAACTAGCCAAGGGCAGGACGGTTCGCAAGGGCGATGTTATCTCATATATCATTACAGGTGACAGCAAGAGCTCTGAGCCAGCACCCAAGAGAGCCTACACACCTGCCGATCTCAAAGCAGACTCAACACTTCTCCCAGATGTCGAATGGTATATCGGCAAGCAGATCTTCCCGCCCGTTGAGCGTCTATGCGCCAACATTGTTGGCACATCGACATCACAACTGGCAGAACATCTCGGCCTCGATATCAAGCGCTACAGCTCATTCCAAACACAGCAGAACAGCTCCAGTAACGACCTTGAGATCCACCCACTGGACTCTCAGATCCCAGATGAGGTTCGTTTTGGCAATTGTGCCCGACTCGCTCTGCGATGCCGGAAGTGCAAGGCCTCGTCCACATTCGAAGGCCTCGCTGCCTCCTCAACTCAGGTCTGCGCGGGCGGCGTTATCTGCGGTGCCTGTGGTGCCTCCATTTCGACACTCTCCATCGTGGCACAGATGGAGCACGCCATCCGCACCCAGACGAGTCGCTACTACGAGGGTTGGCTTGTGTGCGATGAGCCTCAGTGCGGCAACCGAACACGCCAGATGAGCGTCTACGGCTCTCGCTGTCTTGGACCCAAGGGGCTCGCGAGAGATTGTCTTGGTCGGATGCGCTACGAATACACCGAGAAGGCCATCTACACTCAGCTGCTCTACTTTGCCAGCCTTTGGGATGTAGACAAGGCCAAGACCAAGGCCACAGCCACCGAGATGTTCAGGCAAGATCGTGAAAACATCCTTGCTCAGGCTGAGCACAACCGCGTGCGCTTCGGGACTGTCAAGGGCGTCGTTGACAAGTACCTCGACAAGTGTGGTCGACAGTGGGTGGCCATGGATACCCTGTTCACTAAGCTGGGCTTCAAGCCTTTGGCATGAACGACACTGAGAGAACGCGTGAGGGTATATGTATATTGACGGGCAATGGGTCACACTTAGTAGTTGGAGTCGGCGTCTTGAGCGTATCATTGTTTGTATGAGAGTGGGATTTTTATAGGATGGGCATAGGGATTGACAGTTTCTCAACCAATCGTTAATGAAGGATTGACGCAAGAGAGAGCCTGGATGGCATTTTTGGAGTCAAGGGAAAGATTTATTGAGTAAAGGTACGAACGGGTTATTTACATAGTTCAAGATACAGCATTTAGTTAGTTATACACAAGTCATAAATTCTCTCTATACCCCCCTAACTTGTGGTTGTCAATCATCCATCTCACTGCAGAAATACATTTCACAATCAGAGACATCAAGTTTTGAACATATATGTAAATTTTTCCTGCCACTGGCCCCGTTGGCCCATGCCTCATTCGAAATTAGATGATATACAGTAAAAGCATCATTCAGACCCTTTCATCAAAGCTCGACCAGGCCAAACGCCCCTATACATTATCCACCAAGTGACGGAGCTGTTCAAGACAGACTCCGCCCTCCTTCTTGGTTAGTACAAATGCATATGCCCAGGGGGCGAAGTAAAGAGATAGCCCTGTCGTCATCATCAATCATGGTCTTGTTATGTAAATCCTTTCCCTGTCCCTCATGACCTGATCGTCGAGCAACATCTAAAACCAGCGAAGGGGCGTAAGCATGGCCAGAGGCTGCCAACGTATAACGAGGTCGCAAGGAGCAGAATGCATCGAAAATTCCTTTCCTTTCCTTTCCGTTCCTTGCCTCGTTCTGCATCGTCGATTCCGAAATTTGCAACCGCATATCCCTAAACACCACCTCCGCCGCCCACCCTTAGTCGTATGTATGTGATGGTTGCGACGTAGTGAACGTGACGCTTCTCCCCATCAATACCCCCCCTTTTCGTAGTCTCCCTGAGATAAAACAGCCAGCAACAGGCTGGCAAATGACAACGTTGAAATCACCTTGAGCCCTGACCCAAAATCCTCCGCAACATTAAAGGAACTGAAACACACTTGAGGCATGCTCAGCAAGGGGCTGAGGGAGGTGGTAATGAGCACAATGATGAAATAAATCCCCTAGTCCGAAGTAAGGGTTGCCTCTCGCGGTGAGAGACATCATGTCCGTTTGTCTATGGGAAAGGTATCATGAGTTCAGAAAAAAAATGTGTGCTCAACTTTTAGGACACGTCTGATGGAAAAAGCCTGTAAATGCAAGAAAACACAGCCCCGCCTAGTCTATTCTGCCGAAATGCAAGACACCGAAGGAAGAAGAATACTTTTACTCGCTCTCTTTCTTTTCACTGTCAGCGGGGACAGCCTTCGACATCGCAGGAGAGGCAGAAGTAGACGGGGGCGAAGCCGGGTGGTCGTTTTCCATGTTGGCAAGGAGGCTGAGACAATGTTAGTTACGAGAACGATGACGGCTGTGGTATATGGCAGGGATATAGCTTACCTGAATGCATTAGAGTGAGAAGTGTTCTCCCGAGTGGGAGGAGTGCCGGTTCGTGACGAGGCAGCAGAGTCCTCGCCTCGAGGGCCAAGGTAACCGCCAGGACCCATACGTCTTCCGCTGTTACTACGGGAAGAGAGCATGGAAGCAGGACCCAGAGAGATGTTGCCGCTCGAGGTTCGGTTGGCGGAACCCTTCAGACGGCGCAGATCATCCATGCCGACCTGGTTGCTGGTCTGCTGGCCGTAACCAGCTGAGAAGTTGCGAGCGTCGCCACGTCCAACAGGAGGACGGCCACCGCCTCGTTGGTTGGTGCGGGCAGCTTCTTGTGCCTTGGCGGCTTGGGCAGCCTCGGCCTCAGCTCGAACCTCTTCAAGGGTCTTGGGTCCTTTGTTAGTCTCCTTGGAGACCCAGTTGACCCTTCGAAGGTCCATGACATCCATGAGCATGAACTTGAGTCGGCTAGGTAGCTCGGGAAGATCAGCCATGGTCTGGATGCGCTGGAAGTAGGCATCCATCATGGGACGGCCCTTCTCGGTGCTGTCGAGGTTGGCACCAATGGTCCGGAGCAGCTTGCTGAGCGACTCAACTTCGGCCTCGTCAGGCACTCCCTTATAGTCGACGAGCTTGTGCACACACTCGTGCATGATGCGCTCAGTAAGCATGCCGAGCTTGTAGAGCTCTCCAATGAATTGGACGAGACCAAGACCACGTCGCTTGGCAGCGGCAGCAGTATAGTACTCGTCTGAGAGGAGCGCGGCTTCAGCAGTTTTCTTGCCTTCTTGTTCCTCATCGGGCTGCTCGGGCAGTTTGACGCTCCAGCCTCGCTCAAACTCTTCCTGGCATCTGTTGAGGAGGTACTTGCGGAACAGGTTGCCACCACTGACAATGTTACCGTTCTTGTCCTTGATGCGCTCGTCACGGATGTCAGGGCTCATTGTCTCAAGCATACGCTTGCAGAACTTGGCATACATCGAAGCCCAGTGAGCCTCATCAGTGGCCTTCTCAAAAGTAAGTTGGATGACCTGGCGAAGGGTGCGGCCATCAGACTCATCCTTGGATTGCGATGCAATGGCCAAGATCTGGTCCGCGATCCTGTCAAAGTTCTCAGGTGTCATCTTGTTGAGCGCAGCCTTAACCTTTCGTTGAACCATCTCGGGGTCGAGATAACCAGAAGCGGCAGCCGTGCCAGCAGCCTTGTTGCCCACACTGGTAGGCTTCCAACCGGAGGAGGTGACAGCAATAGGCTTGAGCTCCTTGCCAGCGGTCAAAGGCATGGTCTTAGCAGCCTGAGCTTCCTTGGCTTCCTGGCCACGTTTGCTAGGACCACGACGAGAGGAGCGGCTAGGGGAGTTGGGCATAGCCTGGGAATTGTTGCGTGACTGCATTCCAGATCCGGGGAAGTTGCTGGATGGGCGGCCGAAAGATCCAACAGAGTTGGGTCGGCCAGCGTTGGAAATAGCAAAACGAAGGTTAGAATCGGACTTGGGAGGGAGCTTGGAGACAGGGGCGCCGAAGTTGCCCATGCCCATGCCAGGGAATCCACCACTAGGAGCAGAGTCACCACCACGGTGAGAGCCACCTCGGCCAGAACCGCCAGGAGTATTGGTCCTGGAACGGTCATCGCCGATCAGAGACTTGACCTGCTGATGGAATTCGAGCGAGGGCTGCTCGGTGAAGACCTTCTGGAACTGCAACAAGAAGTTGGCATCATACTTGAAAGTCTTACCCTTCTTGGCAACAGCGGCATTGAGAGCAGGGTTGGGGGATTTGATGCCGGCAGGGTAGATGTCTTGCTCAATGACCTTGAGGAAACGAGCTGACTTGAGGGACTGCAGGGCAGCGCTGGGCTGGGCAGGCTCTACAGGGTTGGTCTTCAGAGGGGCCAAGTTAAGAGCAGCGGGCTTCGCGCCACGCTTCTCAGACTTCGTCTCGGTAGCAGACTTGTCGCCACCAATCTTCATGCTAGCAAGCTTGTCGGTAACAGACTCAACCTTGGCAGTCTCGGGCTCCTTGCCACTTCGCGCCTGAGAGAGGAGGTCAGCAACAGAGACGCCAGCTGCCTCGGCCTCCTGGCGTCGCTTCTCCTTCTCTTCCTCAAGACGCTCCATCTCGCGCTCCTGTTCTCGAAGCTTGCGGTCTTCTTCAGCGGCGTTCTTGACACGGTCGACCTCAGCCTGGGCCTTGGCGGCAGCCTTCTCAGCCTCGACCTTCTTGCGATGCTCTTCCTCGGCCTTCTCGCGGCGAGCATCTTCCTCCTCCATCTCACGAATCATACGCTCTATCTCATCCTCATCAGGGTCGTCATTAGTCTTGGCAGGTTCTGCGGGTTTCTCAGCAGCCTCCTCCTTCTTGGGCTCTTCAGCCTTAGGAGCGGGCTCAGGAGCCTTGGTCTCAGCTTCAGGCTTGCTTTCGGGCTCGGCCTTGGCAGGGACTGGGGGCTCAGCCTTCACCTCAGCAGGTTTATCTTCAGATTGCTCAGCAGGCTTATCTTCAGTCTTGGCTTCAGGCTGCTCGGCGGGCTTAGGCTTGTCCTCCTTGGGAGGGGCCTGAGTAGCCTGCTTAATCTTCTCCTTGAGCTCATCCTGAATCTGCTTGGCAGTCTTCTGAGCAGGTTGGCTCTCAGTGCGGCCGTGTGAGGGAGTAGCCGGCTTGGGAGGTGGAGTGGGCGCCGAAGCAGTAACAGGAGGGGTCTTGGACTGCTGAGTGCTAGGGGCAGGGGAAGAGGGGGTTTTGAAAGATGAGGTGTCAATGACCTCACCAGCAGCATTCTTGATTTGGATGGCGGCGCTCTTCTTAGGCACCTTAACGAAGCTGCTTGCGGTGGGCTTCAAGGAAGAGTTTTGAGGCTGAGGGGTTGATGATACGACGACGGGTGCGTTCTGCTGGTTGGCGCTCGGGGGTCTCTCAGGCTGAGAGGGAGTTCGGGACATGCTGTGGCCCTGCTGATGGTAAGGAGTAACAAAGTTTTGGTTGTAGCCTGGAGAGTTAGCCTGAGGGGGAGCCATGTAGGGCATGTTGTTATAGCCATAGGGCATCGAAAGCGGTCGTCCGTAAGCATCCATCTGCTGATGTTGAGGCGGGTAGCCAAAGTTCTGGTTTTTAAAAGTCAGCATGTATTCAAAGAGGCCGCTTTCCGGCGACAAGTCGAAAGAACTGGGGGCATTATTCAAGGGGAAGGGTTGAGAGGGCTTTCTCAGAGAGCCTTGTGACGAGCCGTAAGATGTTACACGCGCGCTGCTGGTATCGTGTTCACGCCAAGGCTGATCTGTACGTTTACTGAAACGTCGACGCTGGTTGAACTCGTTGCCATGCAGTTCTCGTGAAGCCTCTTGCGGACGTATAACCTGAACTGACTTTTCCAGGTCGCCACGTTTTTTATTGACCTTCTTGAGAGTCTTGAAAGGGTGCTTATCAACTTGAGAAATGGGGAACTGTACTTGTTGATGTTGTTGAGCCATAGGAGGCGGGTAATGGTATTGCGGAGGCGTCTGCATGGACATGTTTGGCTGCATGTTGGCAGTCTGCATGTTGGGGGTATTCGGCATCGAGGGTACGAGGGCCGGGCTTCGAGCCGGTTGAGGCGAGTTCGGGTAGGCCATGTTGCGAGGCTGAGGTTGGAAGGCTGGAGGCATTCCACGACCCTGACCAGGACCGTTACGGAACTGGTTGTTAGGAGGGTAACCCATTTGCTGGTTAAAGTTGTTGCCATGTGGGTTGTAACCACGGCCACGGCCACCTTGGGGTTGGAAGTTGCCACGGCCGGCGCCCTCACCTTGCGCAGAGTGACCAGACTCGCGTCGGAAGTGAGCTCCAGGCTGTGAGTTGGGATTCGTAGGGGCGGAGCCTTGTCTCATATGGCGCTGGAAGTCAAAGAGGTCAGTATCGATTTGAAGAAGGGCACAGCATAGTCTGCCAACCAAGGGAAGCGGGGTTAAGCCTACCTCGCCATCGCTACCAAGAGAACCAAAAGTCATCTGTCCGCTAGCCTGCTGGAGACCGGAAGGAGGTCGGCCGCCGCTGGCAGAGGGCTGAGGAATAGGCGAAGGGGAATGGGCAGGCGAGGGGACTCGCGCATTTCCACCGGGGATAGGGATAGGAGCAGCACTGCTGGATTGGGGAGTGCTGTGAGCCATTGCAGGCGAGTCGAAGCCAAACTGAATGCCTGACTTGGCACCACCGACGGGGCCGCCGTTGGCGACGAAGCTGTTGGGGCCGTTGGCAGCCATGGTGACAGAGCTCTTTCTAGAGTGGTCGGAACCGTTGGGGTTAGCGCTGCTGCGAGTGACAGCAGGGACAGCGGGGGTGACGGCGGATTTGCCGTTCACAGGAGACGATGAGGCGTCCTTCGCATTCTGCGAGGAAGACGAAACTCCAACCACCGCAGGAGGGTGGGATCCGGTTGCGACTATAGGGGTCTGAGCTGACTTCTTAGGCGCACCTGCAGCAGAGGCATAAGAAGGAGCCGTAGTCGCGGGGGTGTTTGTCGCCGGGATGGGGTTCTGCTGGTTGGCAGGCGACGTCATAAGGGGAGTTCGTGGTCGTTCGCGATGTGAGAGTGTGTGGTGTAATATTTTTTTTGTGGGCGTCGAGGGAGAAAGCGGAATAGATGGCGCCGGGTGCCGGGACTTGTCAAATTCGAAGCTGCAGCGGGGCAACAAGATTCGACAACGAAGAAGACGCACAAGTCGTTATCTAAAAAAGAAAAAAAAACCACCACGATCGAGTCGAAAGGGCGGAAGGGAAAAAACAAGCGACGGTAGGTCCGAAAGGCGGCTCGAGAAGAGGTCGAGGCAGGCCGAATCGAATCGATCACAGGCGAACAAGGAGTGAAGTCGAAGTCGTACCAACGACGAAGGCGATCGTAGGCAGTCTGAGACAAGCTACGATCCTGCGCGGCGACAGAAGGAAGATAGGGGAGATGGTCTCTGTGATAGTATTAACACAGGACGTGTGATCCAATGCAGATGCAAATGGAACAGGGTCGGGTGAGGATATTTTTCCACCGGACCAGGGAGGTTGAGTTGATGGTGAGGATTTTAGAAGAAGCCGGCAAAAAAATTTGGGCAGCAGGATATGATAAGGACGAGAAGGGGCGAGAGGGAGGGCTTTCTCCGAAGGGCAGACTTCAGATCTGGACACTGTGTGGCTGGCGGCGCTGGCCCGGGGCAGCTTGGGGTTTTATAGGCACCCGGAAGCACCTACAGTCACTGTCGCCAGCGTCTGTAACTTCATGGCTGCAGAGGGGTTTTAGGCCGCATATACAGTGCTTGCAGGTGCCAAGGGGTGTCCTATACACTGTCCTGCTGGCTCGCACGCTTCCATCGAGTCTCCAGTTGGTTGGCTAACCCGACCCAAAGAAAAAAAAAAAAAAGACGCCGCATGGTTAATTTCTCCATTCATTCGTCCGCAAGGGCCACTACGTCAATCCCCGCGGGCGAGGGCACGCTAGGGCGATGGCTCCTAACCTCGTCCAGCCTAAATCTCGATAGCTCGAGACATGGAATACCTATCTCATCGACTCGACAGATTGAGCGAGCGAGTTGATGCTGCGTGTTGAGTGCATATGCAAGAGAGAGGTATATAGATACCTTAGGTACCTATCCAAGCTCTCTGTTATTCAGAGATTGTGCTCATGGCGTAAATGTCGAGTCAGTTTCGCTGCTGACTCCCAATGGTGATTCAGTGATTGGACGGACGGACGCCTTGACTTTCACATGCCACGCCAGGGCATACCTATTGTTTGATCTCAGGTACAGGTAATTTCAACACTCAACGCCAACCAAAAGTAATACGAATTTAATATCGACATTGCATACGCGATACATATGTGCTCTTGTACGATATGTGCTCATTTCAGTCCAAAAGAGGACACCTAAAACTTAGTTTCTGAGCGCATATCTGGCATGCATCTTGTACATACACACATACCCTTACCATCTAAACTAGCAAGGACATAGATACTCGGATACCGAACCCGATGGTCCGGTCGTCTGTGCTGTCTGTCTCCAGGAACATGTAGCCCAGGCCATGGATTACTCCAGTGATGATACGGGACAAGGCGTGTCAAGGCTGATACTGCGAGACGGCATATCCGAGATGGTGATTTAAACATGCCATATTAGGCTCAGCAATATCATCCAGAAAGGAGTGGAGTGATGTGATGCTGATAGGAGCGCGCGGGCCAGTCAAGGGCGTCTGCTCTCAAGGTCAACAAGGGCACGACTTGTTACAGTTTTTCTGTTCTTGCACATAGTATAATACCAGGGGTGACAAAGGGGCAAGACTTGGTGGCATTGTTAAGCTGACGGTTCTCTGTATCCCCATTCTTGGTGATTATCAACCACTCAGTGTCTGTGAAGCCTGGCAGCCCAGGCAGCATTTGCCCTGATATCCATTTACATTATGTTTCCACAATCGACTCGCCAATCTACATTTCTGGCTGAGAAAGACGCGTAAAGCAGCGTTTCTAGGTTCCATGTTCATTACCTACCTAGGTAATTACGCACAGACAAAGTCGTGGCCTCGATACAGAGCCCAAACTCTAAAAAGGGAAGCATGAAACTATTTTTGCCTCCTTTATTAGAATCGAGAAAGAAGAAAGAGTCACGTCTTGGGCACGCAATAAGCAACAGAGCAACAAGAGAGTACCTAGGTAGTCGATATCAGCTGCTGCCTATTATGTGACTCAGAATAACACAGCCATGCGAACAACATAAGCATCCTCTTGGCAACTATGCATGGGATGACATCCGTCCACGCGGTCACCTACTACTGTTAATATGTTGTTGACAAACCTCCTCAGCAGCATCATAGACACTAAGTCAGTGTACAAAAGTATGGACGTACTGTCGTCACTCCTAATGTTTGCTCCCAATATATTGATTGTTTGCCTTCGCTTGGCGTCTCGCGCGTTGCTCTCCGAGATTCATGGATAAACAATCAAATGCACTTTGTATGGCACCAAGCCATCAAACCAATCATTTCAGAGCAATTTGAGCGTGCCCCTGTCAATGCGTCTTCCATTGTTCCATCTTGATTCTACGTACTGCATAAAATAAAATCCTATCGTCTCTTGATCAACTCTCAGGTCACCTGATAATGACGGGACGTAATCATGTCAATGACACAAGTTGAGAAACGTTGGGATATCGACATATGATGCAAGATGATGTTGCACAAGATGAGTGACCTTTAGCCCACCAAAAGAAATGAAAAATAAAAAAATTGCAATTCTTTAGTCCCAGCAGCTGCAGGCTGCAGATCACCCGCTCCTCGTTCCTGTACTAAGGCGCCAGAGTTTTTGGGCGTCCAACGGCCAAACAAACGGCTTTTTTGTCATAAATGGGATTTCCCAAAGACCACATCTATCAAGGGAGCATAATAGATCAGATGGCGTGCTGGAAGTGTATAGAATTTGGTGTCTCGGTCTCATGCTGTGTAACCCCTGAATAGGTAGCTAGGTTTCCTCATATCCTGCGCCGCCACAAAACAAAAATGTACTACTCCTTCATGACTTTTAATCAACATTTCTACTCCCCCTCTCGCACTTCCAATATGTCCGCTTCTACTTCCTCTTCGTCGTCTTCATCCTCGTCCTCATCCTGGTTTGCGTACCCCTCCTCAGTCTCTTCAGGTTCCTCCATGATAGTTTCGGGGACGCCTCCTTGCTCCTCCTGAAGCTGCTTGATCTTGGTGTTGGTCATCTCATACACATATTGGCCCAGGTGCTCGACACTCTCCATCGGCACCTCGCCCTCTATAGCTCCATCCTCCTCGACAACCTCCCTTTCCGTCGGCCAGAGCTCCCCTGTTACCAGCATGAGCTTGTCTGGCCTTTGCAATAGCAGATCAAAGGCAGGCCGGAGCTCAGGGCATGCTTCAAACACCTCACGACGACCAAGGATATACAGGCCGAGGCGTGCTCGGGATAGAGCTACTGTCATGCGTCGTACATCGCGTAGGTAGCCTACCCGCGATGTTCGCGTGAGTGACAGAATGATATCTAGGAGCGATATTAGTTTCATGGGTGACTGTAGGGGGGTTGGCATCGTTCACTTACAATCATTTTGCTCGCCCTGATACTTGTCCACTGTAGCCACCGCCTTAGGGAGGCCAAAGACTGGGTTTCGAGCACAGCGGTGAGACAGCACGTCCTTTACAAGTGCCCGTTGGCCAGCATAAGTCGTGAGAATGGTAATCTTCTCAGCAGGATATCCAAGAAGACGCATATACTGGAAGATAGCCACCGCGTATTCAGCCTCACCCAAGTTCTGGATAAAGTGTGGTGTAGGTTCGGCCTCACCCCGACCCTTGTAGTCAGGCACGTTGATGAACTGGTAGTCGAACTTGAATCCAGCGTTGGCCTTGACAAACTCGGGAGTTGTCTGCACACTGGGGAGGTTGCCCAGCTTGGGGTAACGCCACTGGTAAAGGCTTGCAATCGAACCACGGGCACGTCCCTGCTGATCCAACGTGACAGTGGGAACTCCAAGTCGGACGAGTCGTGAGAATAATGATTGTTCGAGATTGGCATAATGACGGAATGCGAGACTCTGAATAACTGGCGAGTTTTGAAAGTGATCTCCACACAGGACAATCCTTTGAAGGGGCATCTTGCCGTTTCGAGGCTTTTGCATCGCCAAGGGCAAGAATGTCTCAATCTCCGTTACTTGAGCAGCCTCCTCCATCACTACGTTATCATAGCGGAAACCAAGGTTTGCAATCTCGCCTCTCCTAATGGCCGCATGTGTTGTCGTCATGGCGACAATGCGTGCCTCACTCGTGAGCAGGTAGTTCGCCTTATCACGGCCTCGTCGAAGGATCTCAAACGGAAGTGCATCAGCCAGCTCCGAAAAGATCTTGGAGATATGATGATAACAGCCTTGTGCAACTTCCAATACTTGCTCTCTGTCACCCTCGGGTGGGAAAAGAGGTTGAGGGGCATCGGAAAAGTAGGTGTGAAAGGGGAAGGCCTCCACGATCTCAGCTGCAGATTCAGCTGCGCTGGCAACCTGCTGGAACTTGTTCCACGCAGGAACGACATGGACGGTGTTAAAATAACCTGCCGTCTCAGCTGAGTTTTCGTGCGCTCCAGGTGCACCTATGCTGGCGGCTAGCTTCCTCACTTCAAGAAGATAACGATCTCGGTTCTCCAGAAAGGATTCAACTCGTCCATGTTTACTGAAGTTTCCTTCTGTATCGAGCTCTTCCTCGCCATGTCCAAGACGCAAAAGATGTCGCTCGTCAATGTCAAGAGCAACGATCTTGGCGAATAACTGGTTGAGGGCCTGATTGCTGTGCGCAAGGAGCAGTGTCTTCTGCTCGGGGTAGTTGTGATAAATGTTGTTGATGATCTGTGTCGCAACATCCGTTTTACCTGTGCCAGGTGGTCCAACAACAACAGTGAGACCAGGTTGAGTACCTGATGTGATGGCTTCAATCTGAGCGGGAGTGAAGCGTACCGAGCTGAGTCTGGGGGTGTCGATGGGATAGGGCCCAGTGTTGGGTGGCTTGTAACTTGATACTTTCAAGGTCTCAATCTCAGCAATAAGCGCTGGGTCGGCATCTCGGCGCCGCTTCTTGGATGGTTTGGTGCCCTGAGGTTCTTCTCGCTTCTCGACAGACTCCAGAACGTAAGGTGGTCCAAAACTACCAGAAACGTCGTCACCCGGATCAATTATCTTACCAGGCAAGCTCTCCGTCAAGTGCTGCCAATCAAGAAAGGTGTCTCTAAAGTCCAACTTGCGTTCACGACTTGGCAGGTTCTTGTACGAAGCTCCCGCAGGGTCCCCGTAGCCAAGGAAAACCTCGTGGAGCCACTCGGGTAAGGGGACATCCGACAATACAAGAGTTCGGATAGATTCCAGCACAGGCTTGAAATTGTTCTCCCTTCTGCCTCGTCTTAGCAGCAGATTGACCTTGGCGTAAACATCAGCCTTCCCAGCCGCTGCCCGCTCAGCGTCATTGCTATAAGCCTGGGGATCCAGTTTGAGTTGAATACGACGCTTGCCGTCGAGGTTATCAGCTCCATCTCTGACTAGACGACCTTTGTCATCGGTGATTTGATGTACCTCGGCAGTTCGTACGGTTATCACACCTAGTCGCTCAGACTCGGACAAGGCCTCTCCTCCGTTGCTAACGGACTTGGCAGCTGATGGTTCAATTGCGAGAAGGAACACGACATCATCCTGTCGGAGAGAATCCCATTCCCTACGCACGCCTTCACTCAGCCGTCGAACGTCGAACGAGACTTCAGCGCGTACCATCGATGGCTTGTCGTCTCCAACTAGAGGAGGTACAACCTCGAGAATGGCCGGCTTCGAAATTGGCATAGCCATCTTGGAGAATCCAGCAAAGTTTGTTTCGTTGGGCTCCTTTGACTCCGGACGTAGTCGTCGTAGAGCGGTCTCGATATCCTTGCGGACTCCATAGAGAGACTCGCATCGATACAAGACAAGGGCCCGCCACAAAAAGTCGCCCACTGAAAGATATTGAAGGTTTAGCTTAGGTAGAGCCATTGGATGAGATCCATCATATGTCTCTGCTTGCTGGAAACTGTTGTCGAATAATGTCTGCTCTGTTGGTGCCAATCCCATGTTTCGAGCTGCCTCTTGGAATGTTTTCCTGCGCTCAAAGTTGGACAAAAGCACTTCGAGCAACAGCTTGCGGTCAACAACAAGACCCAGGCTTTCGGGATAAGTTGTCCGGAAACCGAGCAGCGAAACCAGATTCAAAAGCTCGTCATCTGTCAGAGGTTCGAGCAACGCTTCCAATTCGTGCCTTTGGTCAATGGAACCGTAATTAGATAAGGCCAAAACGGTCA
Organism: Fusarium sp. NRRL 66739; assembly: GCA_021655895.1. Classification (NCBI taxonomy): domain Eukaryota; kingdom Fungi; phylum Ascomycota; class Sordariomycetes; order Hypocreales; family Nectriaceae; genus Fusarium; species Fusarium sp. NRRL 66739. Next base: position 27,883 of record JAJJWO010000127.1, read on the forward strand.
GCTTTTCTCGGAAATGCTTCAAGGCGATGCGCTGCAGCTTTGCGAGCGACGCGCAATGCTTATCGTATGCCGCTGTTCGGCTGAATTGAACACCTGTCTGGTCGTTGATATCAAAGAAAGTAAAGTGGGAAAGGAGAGCGTGAAGGTCGCGAAGGAGGGTGTTTTCCTCGTCGTTGAACATGGGTGACAATCGCATGGCAGAAATTATATGTAGGTCATGTATCAAGGTATTGACATAGCGTCTTGTTGGAAGCTGGCTCTGGAGGTCAGTGAGAAATTCGGTGAACCTTTCACAGTACAGAACTTGATCTTTGAAGATGTTAGTCCATGCCACAAGCAGCCAAGAAACCAACAAAGTGTACTTACCTGCTTTACTGTGCTCCGTATAGAGTAGACCCAGAAAGTCAAGGAGTAGGGTATAGAGCCATGACCGCTCAAATCGCAGTCGCGCCTTATTGGACTCGTCGGCAGCATCGTAGCGTTTGTGTGCAGCCTTCCAAGCCTTTCGTAGATGAGGGAGTTGGTCGAGACTGGCCTCACGCGATGACTCGGTCGCCAAGTTGTGCCAGATACCAATCGATACTAGAGGAGCACATTCTTTACGGACAAGAGTGCAGTCGAGACTCTGAAACGCATAAATGAGGAAGCAGAGCAGTTGGGTTCGGAGAGTAACTGAGAGTGTTCGGTCAAGCATCATGGACAAGAGTCGGCGGAAGAAGGAAGAAAAGTCGGCCGGTCTATCTTCGAAGAGGGCTAAAGAGTGTCAATTGCAAGCTCAACAAAGATGATAGCCTAGGTACTTACTCCATGTCGCAAGATGTTCTCTGTGCTTTACATTTGCGATGAGCGCAATCAGTAAAACGTGGTAGTTGGATGCTTCCTCTGTGTATCCAGGCCACAGGTAACTAGATAAACCTTTGTTTAGTATTCCAAAATCAACCTTCCGGATCGTTATTTCGTACCTCTCCAAGGTCTGCAGGCTTTCGAGAAGCAAGAGAGACTTGTACTGGAAGCCCTCGCGTTCAAGCACATCCCAGATGCTCTGTTTGAGAACATCATTCTTGACCTTTGGCTTAGCCGGCTTCTTACCAGACTTCAACCAATGCTTTCGCGCAAGCTGGACGAACTGGTGCTCCTCCTCTTCCACCTCGGCTGGGGTCGGTCGTCCATTGGCAGACTTGGGCTGAGGCTCGTTCTGTTTCTGCGCCTTGGCAGCGCCGCTGCCCTTGAGTCGCTTTACGTTTGGCATTGTCGAATTCGGTCTCGTCTCGTCATGGGCTAGGTATCGAAGATTCGCAAGCGTTCGCTCATGAACTGAGTCGACAATGCCGAAAAGTCGCGTGGCCGATGGGAATTCGAAGGGTTCAAGCTCAAGTTCGAAGCTTGAATCTTAGATGTCTGAGAGTGACGCCTCTTTCAAACAAACAGTCCAAAATTTCAGCCTCGCAGGACCCACGCGTCGCGCAGACTGGGTCCAGCCACACCTTAAGTAGCGGCCCAGACAATATACTTGACTTACAGTGCATGCTTATGCCCAATCTCAAGTCCCGACATCCGACAGAGACTTTAGGAAAGCTCGCGCGACCTCTCAGCCTTCTCGCTTCCAGCCAGCATTCTAAGCTCAACTGCACATGAACCAGCCTCATCAAAGAAAACAATAAACTTCTCAAACCAAACACAACAAGCCGCACTGCGGATTCTACTGTGACTCTTACTGCGACTTTGCGACTCTATTTCAGCGATTCAGAACCTCGACATTTCCGCCAGAAGCTCATCCTCTTCTCATGACAACCTCAACGAACTGCTCTCTATAACGGCGAACCCTGTCGCGCATCATGGCGGCGCAAGATACCGACAACCCAGCGGCCCCAGCCATTGCGACTTTCTCGAATCTACTTGAGGAACTCCTCTCGCAGGCAGAAACGGCAAAGCAGACGTCGACGATCGAGCCAGCGCTTAATAAATCCGACTTGGATGATCTATCGGGGCGAGTATCAAGGACGGCAACCGAAGTTTCTAGCCTAGCAGATCAAGATGCAAAGCCAGCAAACGACAAGGGACGCCAGTTTGCTATAATAGAAACTGCAGCCCGTGATATATTCAGTCATCTCATTGTGAGGCTCGACTCTCCCTTGCGATCTGCGCCTCGCGCTGACCACACTAGGCGACAACCACTATCGATTCTCCCGACTTCGTAAAGGTCTGGAACCTCCTCGATCTTCTTTCAATCCTCTCTGATGATGGACAATGCGACCCGGCACTTCTATTCTGGCTAGCTGAGGAACTGCTCGACAGCCAAACTATCGCTGGCTGCCGCAAGATCTTTGACTTTCTCGAATCTAGACGAGAGCGAATCACAGCGAACCATTTCAAGCAAAAGCAGTTGATCATCCTGAGAACATGCAACGAATTGCTTCGTCGACTATCTCGTGCTGAGGACACCGCGTTCTGTGGTCGAGTCTTCATCTTCATGTTCCAGAGCTTTCCGCTGGGCGACAAGAGCTCTGTGAACCTCCGAGGTGAATACCATGTCGAGAATGTCACGACGTACGAAACAACCCCGGCCAACGATGACACCAAGATGGCTGTGGATGAGCCAGATGAGCCGTCGAAAGAGCAGTCCGACTCGAAATCTACCCCAAAACCCACGGATGCCAGAAAGGGAGACAAGGATAAGCCTCTATCGACTGATGAACTATATCCTCTGTTCTGGTCCCTTCAAGAAAGCTTCAGTCAGCCCAAGAAGCTCTTTGAGACCGCAAACTTGACATCTTTCAAAGAAAGTCTGGCTGCCACAATGAAGGTCTTTCAAACAATACATAATGACTCTAGACGAAGTCTCAAGCGCAAGAGAGAAAACGGCGGCGACGACGAGAGTTCTAATGCGTTCAATCCTAAATATCTCACTAGCAAAGACTTGTTCGACCTGGAGGTAAGCATCGATGCAGTTCAATCCTTCAACTTGACCGTTCTAACAGCCACTATAGATCAGTGACTTGTCTTTCCGACGACACATATTGGTGCAAGCTCTCATAATCATGGATTTTCTTCTTTCCCTTTCTGCTCAAGCACGAACGAAGCTTACAGAATCCCTTCCTGCCAATGCCAGTTTGAACAAGGCTGTCATGTACGGAGACCAAGTTTTGAGCGAAGAGGACGTGAGTATATACACAAACTGAGGACCGTCAAGAACTAAAGCGACTAACATTTGTCAGACTAAATGGGCCAACGATATGAAGAAAACCATTGCAGACTATCTCCGTCAAGGAGCTGACGGGCCATACTTTTATCGAATGGTAGAAACCGTGCTGGCTAGGGACAAGAACTGGGTTCGCTGGAAGATCGAAGGCTGCCATCCCATCAAACGAGACCCCGTCTCGCCGTCAACCTTTATCGAGGCAAAGAGTAATGTCCAGCGTATGGCCACCAACAAGCGTTTAAGAGCGGTCCCCATGGGCTCTGTATCCCTTGACTTCCTTCGAGAAGAGGACGAGGAGACAGCAATGGATCGTCTCAAAGTAAAGGAGAGATATGAGCTTCCTGAGCTTGACAGCTTCAAACGCAAGATCGCCGACGACGATTTTGAGATCGAGATGCCAACTAACGACCAAACAAAAGCCGCAGCCATCGCCGGCAAGGCCAGCAAGAGCTGGAGAGCACTCCGCATTGCTGCACGTTCAAAGCTCGCCGCCTTCGACAAGATTGAAGATCCCAAGAAAATCGACATCGTGTTCGAGGAGCTTACAGAAGCGGACGATGCCGAAGACACTGCTGAGCCTACCGCCAGCGACGAAGACATGCCCGCCAACCGAGATCCAATCATCATCTCAGGTGTCAAGGGTGTAGGTAAATCCACCGTTATTAACAGATTGATGGAAGAGCACAAGGGCGTGTTCGCTACGGTCGTCCGGCACACTACGCGACAACCACTCGCGGACGAAGTCAACGGCAAGGCGTTCCACTTTGTCAAGCAGCAAGAGTTCAACCAGCTCCGTGATGGCGATCGCTTGATAGAATCAGGTACGCGCGATCGTGTCGATTATGGAACTAGTTCCAAGGCCATCGACGCCGTGACAGAAACGGGCAAAGTCCCTATAATTGAGCTTGATGTCGAGGTAAGCCGACACCAATCTCGGATATTTCTGTAAATGTTAACCCTTCGTCTTCAGGCTGCCCAGTACGCCAAAGATATGGATTTCCAAGCTCGCTATGTCCTTGTCAAGACGTCTACTCCCGAGACTCTCGAGCAGCGACTCGAGGCATCAGGCAAGGAGGGCTCGACAATTCAAGAGATACTGAAGAAGTTGCCTACGGAGCTTGAGCCAGCCAAGATGGATGAGCTCTTCGATAGCACCATTGTTGATGACGAGGAGGCTACAGCAGTCAAGACTTTGGGAGACTACATCTATGGGAAGACTGAGGGTGGTTCTACCGGCGAGCAGGTCTCAGGGGAAGACACAGCTATGAAGGATGCAGAAAACAATGGCACCGAGGGTGCCGAGACAAAGGAGGCTGCAATGGCAGACGCATAATGCCAGGGCAGGGTCTGTTAGAAGTTGTTGATATATGGTCGTGGATAATATGTATTTGTAGAATAGATTAAGGCAGCTTTGGCAATGGGCAACATGATACCCCAATTCTCGAGCGTACAAGGTCGCTACTCTGAGTAACGAACATCTGTAATGATATCGATTAATGTCACCAGATACAGCACCAAGAATCATACAGGCGAGCTTAGGAGATCCAATAAAAATATGATTCAACCATCTCAATCCCGAAAACAACTACAACTAGAACTAGACTGCGCTCGTCAACTACGTGTAAGCAGGAATTGCACTACACCCGCTTTTGAGCCAGACTCGACATGAAGTAAAGAATCACACAAAGCAAGTCCGCACTGGGTAGAGGGTTTTACTCCTCATCAGAAGACTCCTCCTCATCAGCCTCAGCAAGCCAAGTCAAGAAAGGCTCAGCAGCCTTGCGGACCTTCTTGGAGGTGGAAATATCAGTGTACTTCTTGCTGGCCTTCGATCCCCACTTGGTCACGACCTCCTCGCTGATCAGGTCGTAGTGGTAGTAAAGCTGGAGGATCTTGACGATGGACTGGAACATCTCTGGGTGATCGGCCGCCAGAGAGCCAACAAGACGCTCAGTGCCTCCGAGAAGAGCCTTCTCGTGACGCTCAGAGGTAACGAACTATATCGGATTAGTACTCCAACGTGTCAACATTGGTCAGAAAAATGAACATACCTGCTTGAGCATAGTGGCACGCTTAGGAATTTGGGCAACGATGTTCTTGTCAAAGATGGTCTGAACAAGAACGAGGACGCTACGGTGCTTGCCCTCAATACCAAGTTCCTTTGCCTTGACATAGATGTCAATTGACTCGACCTTGTCAATGCTGCCCTTCTCCTGAGCCTGGGACTGGATCCAGTCGCCGAGCTCGTCGTAAACGGTGGGACCACCCTCACCCTCCTCGTCGTCATCATCACCAATGTTGAGCTTCTGCTTGAATTCACCAGGGAGCGAGGCTTGGCGGGCCTTGACAGCCTCCTCACTCATGTCAACGGCCCACTCGTGCTCCTTGACTTCGGCCTCCTTGGGAACTTCAGCAGCCTCAGCCTGCATCTTCTGGAACTCGTCATCACTACCAACGTCTTCATCGCCGTTCTCGTTGGAACCGTTCTCAGAAGCGTCATCACTACCAGCGCCGTTCTGGCCGTTGGTGCCATTAGCAGCATTACCGTTCTGTTTGGCCTTCTTGGCAGCCCTGCGTTCAGCCTTGTCCTTCTTGCCCTTCTTGGGCTGGTTCTTGAGGATAAACCCACTGAGCTTCAGGCGGATATCGACATCTGTGCGCTGGCCACAAGCCTTGCAGTCAAGCAAGATACGATCATCCTTGATGACAACATCAGTCTCGGGGTTCTTGCACTTCTTGCAGAGAACGAACTTGTTGATGAAGCCATCGAGATGATCCTGAAGCTTGGGAGCATCGTGGGCACCGTTGATGATCCAACGGTCATCCTTGGGGTCAATGTTGGTCTGAGCACCGAGCTCAAAACCAAAGTACTTGATGACATAGGAACCAGGACGGGCGAGAGAGGCGGCGACGCTGCTCAGGTTGACAACAACGGTCTTGATACCGTTTCCTTTGCCTTCGATCTTGGTCTGCAGACGCTCCATCTTGTAACGATAGAAGGCATCGCTGACATCGCGACGAACGTTGACGAGAGCCATGATGACGGTGTTGGGTATTTACTGTCGGAATAATAAGAGTGACAGGGCGAGGCTGGTGGCGAGGCTAGTAGTTGACGAAGTCGTGGGATGACAAGTATGTCATAGATGGACTTGATAGCAGAATGGTAGTGAGAGCGGGCGGAGGAACGAAGGTTTCAGTGCTCGACGAGATTTTTGATTGACATGTGGCAGACCGGATCGATGATCGGATACTGATGGTTATTCATAGACAAATCTGGTATGTCTGTATTTCAGCCGTCGGAACTGATGTCGGGGCTACAAGGCTTTCGCGGTATGCGAAATAACTGCAGCTTGAAAAGGTGTCTGAAGACGGAGTGCTGGTCGTGCTGATACATAAACAGCAGTGTGGCTCGACGGGATATATGTGTTCGGGGGGTACCGATTACGAGGTTGCAAGCGATGGCCGACGAAACAAGACGCTCCTAGGCCAACACGAATGGTGCGAGGTTCGGACGGGCAGAGAGAGCCAGGAAGCGGGGGGAGTCAAGGTAGAAGATGCGCGCTGCGACCAAGAGTCAACAGGCAAGTACGAGGGCGAGATACGCTCTTACGCGATGTACGGGAGTGCCTGGAAGGGACGCGAGTTTGCTGTCTCGATGATATGAGATGCAGTGTGTGGTGTTGAGGAAGAGGAGAAAAATTGCGAAAGAGGAGCAAAGAAGAGAGTTATGTAAGAATGAGGAGGAGGGAGGGGCGATGTTAGGGCCGACCGGGTTTTTTGGACGGACGCTAAGATTGAGAAAGAACGGGGCAAGCGGCAAAGTCTGGCACTGGCACGAACACGTTTGTTTGGTGATTTAATTTACGTCAGACAGTAGCATTGTAAAATTCTCGAGTAGAATCTGAGCACAAAAAATATTCAATTATTTATGCTCAGTGCCCGCATTGGCTGTTTCACTGAGCCAGCAAACTTTGACGGCCCGCCAGGCGGAACATACAGAGTGACAGGTAATTCACTGTGCTCCCAGCTGCTCGCCCGGCTTGTAGCGCCAAACCTAGGCCCCTACGGCCCACTGTGAAACAGCTCGCCTCTGACGGCGGGGCCGTGTTCTCGAACTTCAGCCGCCGGGAAGCGCTGTCAACCTGTCGCACTGTGCATAAGCGCGGATGCCCAACAAACTCCTAACGAGGAATGGAAATCACGCTTTGTATTTGGTGCCTGCTTGTGATTATTAATTATTTTGCTGTAATACGCTGTGTTTTATGCATCTCGGTCCCCTATTGTTCAATTTCACCAATTCAGCCCCTAAATGTTTGTCCAGAATTGGTGGCAAAGTCGTGTCTAGAAGTTCAAATCCTGACAAGATATTCCCATATTTAGTATTGCGATAAGACGAAGAATACAGGATGAACAGTGTATTAATGACATGTTTACTTTTACCTATATGAATATAAAACTCGAATACCCGTCACGGAGATTTGCTGTGTTTCTCCTGAGTTTGGCGACAGGAAAGCTACAGAGGGATGTTGAGTTTCTGAAACCTCGATAGCCTCAACCATCTACCTTCGCTGCTTCGCATGACTCAGTTTCACCACTTCTTCGAATTCAGGTCCCCGTCTTTCACTGGCACGAATTTGAGAAGACATCGCTTTCCAAGAGGTCGTGACGAGATAAGTTGATCGTCCATGGCCATAGACTCGCTCTTCATCGATGCTTCTGGCTCGGTTTCGTATTGTGAATACACGTCACGCAGGAGTGTCTTCATCTCTGCCATAGCAAGACTAAAACCTCTGTCAGCACTCTCTTTCTTATGGCTTTCACTCTTCAAACACTGCTACTCACTGCTTTCCAATACACCCTCTGCCTCCACTAGAGAAGGCCCATTGATGTCGTCTTCGCTCAGCGTCTCCTTCAGCTTCCAGCCACCGCTCAGGATAAAATTTGTCCGGGTCGGGGAAGACATGGTCGTTGATTCTATGAACCGACATGGCCTGGCAACTAACAACGGTCTTCTCAGGTAACGAGAATCCATCAATGACACGGCCGCCCTGGGGGATATAGCGAGGTAGGGACATGGGAATGGCAGGGAAACATCTCAGTCCTTCGTTCAGTACAGCGTCCAGAATCGGAAGCTCATCGAAAGGTGCATCAGACTTCGCTCGAAACTCCTCTCGTAAAAGACGCTGGTACTTGACTGATCGAGGTTGCGAGAGTTCCCACATCAAGAAGCATAGAACATCGCCAGTCGTATCAATGCCTGCGGCCATATGATCGAGACACTCAGCAGCCATGTCCATAGTATCGAGTACGCTATCCTTCTCTTTGAGCCTGTTCAAGACAGTGAAGTCTGCTGCCCCATCCTCTTTGGCGCTTTGGATGACAAAATTGTCGGCCAAGGGGATCGAGCGAGGCTTGGCGAAGCTAGCCAGGACTCTTGACACAACACTATGAAGAGTCGGACTGTAATATTGAACCAGCCGGTCTGTTATGCAATAAGTAACGACTTCGGGCTTTTCTTCCATTGCAACTCACTCTGAAGGCTGTCGTCGGCGGCCACTTGATGCATCATTTCTTCATCGTCCTCCTTCTGCAAGCAGTTACTCCCATATGGGTGGAACAGCTGGTGTGTAACACAATCGCAGGCATACGCATGCAACGCTGGTCTGGTCAGCCGTTGTTCTCCAAGACTTCAGTATTCTGGTTGGGCACCAACCTCTCTATTTTGGAACGTTAGCTTTGCTCTTGGCCGTGGTTAGGGACTGTACTTACAAAGACATCTGCCGTCTTTCCAGGCGAGTTGACACAACGCTCGACAAACTTATTGGACCTGTCTTTAATCCCGTCCAGAGGTGCAGTCTTCATAACGTTGCTGTTGGCATATCGGTCACCGATCATTCTTCTTCGCTTCGCATGCTGCGGTATAGAGTTAGCTGGTAGACATTAGCATACTCCAGCTGGACTTACGTCGCCTTTGACCAATGTTGAAAACATAGTTCTGCGTAGCAACAAGGTCAGCACCGTCCCTTTCAATAACCATACAAAGCCTACCGTTTGCCATAGACCTGAAAGAGATCATAGAACTCTGTCTTATCATATCCACTACCTCCAGAACCATAGATCTCTTTGAGAGCGGCAATTGAAGTGAAGGAGACTTCGTCAGGAGCAACGCGGACGACTGGGCCATACTTGTTGTGAAGTTCATGTATATACACGGTGCGGTTGGCGTTGAGTTCGTGCCATTTCAACACAAGTGAAGTGAAGTTGGTCACGAGCGGGCCAGGAACCTTTGCCGTGGCCGAAGTCAGGCGGACGACGATATGAACAACGAGTAGCAAGAGAGCAGCTCCGGCAGCAAAGCTAGGCGACAATATCGGCATGATGGCGATAGTTTAGGGCAGATTCCCTGGTAGACCATATAAGAGTGAAGATGGTAGAGGAAGAGTATGACTCTAGTCTAACCAATTGACCTGCTAGATCCAACTTCTTATCACGGGGCGTCGTAGATAAAAAGTAGCTCCGATAGAGTGCACCTCCGATCCGGGCCCGAGTTGATGCTTGTGGTGGAGCTACCGAGTTACTGGCAGCTACAGTACGTAACAGAAACTCGATAAGTGAAGCCATAAGTACCTTTATTATTATTATACTACAGATTATACCTGATCATTCTTTGTCACGTCTCAACCAAACGTCGTCCCCACAATCTGGGGTTCCCCTCCCCGCGGGGCCTCCCCTCCTGTCTTGTCAGTCCTTTTACTAACAGAACAATCTATAATATTTCTGCTTCCACGTAGTTCTTAAAAGTGTTTCTCATAGCTTAGGTTAACTATTATAAATGGACTAGAGCGTTCGTTGGCATTCGAAGGAAGTTACCTATATCTTTCTCACATCATGTATCTTCTTAACCTGCCCAGCTTCTTTGTCTCTTATTATCTGTATAGGTATGAGACATGAAAAGAGGCCTTCTTTAGGTTAGATTAAGCTCTCCATCAGAATATATATGCCTCCAAACATATCCCCAAGTTTACAAGCCCTGCTTCTTATTACCACCGACATCCTAAGGACCAGCCATTCCAAACCAACTCAGAAACCATCTCCAGCCCGGGATCTGCATTGGAGCCTTTGGGGGATATCCCTTGCCATCGATCTCGGTTCGCGGAGTACAGGTGCACCAGTACGACTCTGGCACACCGTCGAATACCTGTTTGACATGGCTACCGCATCCACGCCATGCCTTCTTCGCTGGATGTCAAGGCATTGTTTAGTCTTGTGTAAACCAAGCTAGATCAGGAGCACCACGGGCACTTACAGCATGTTGGGCAGGTAGTTCCAAAACACATGATGGCCGGTCTTTGGATAGATATTATGCAGAGTATATAGTAAGTTGAGAGGTGACATGTCTAATGTAACTGTTAAGAACAAAGAACTCCTTGGCTATATCGAGGAGCGACCCCTTAGTCATGGCCAGTTGGCCAGTGTGTATATTTGGTCGGTTGGTCACCAACTTCAAGCCACTTCCTCTCGAATTTGGAATACCCTAGACACTAGCAATAATCTGATGAAGCTGTCTACTCTGTACTCCGTATATCCTAGCTAAATACTCCCAGTACGAACATCACATTGACAGGGGGTTGTGAAAAATTACTATAAGCTCTCTAATCCATAATCGACTCCGTTCTCGTATTGTAATATTGATGCTCGGATGTTGGTGTTGTTTTTAAAGCCACCCACCTGGTCATGGCCGCACAATATCTCGAGTCAATCCCACATAAGTACATCTTTTCAAACCAAGCACATATCAACAAGACCACAAAGAGAAGCCCTAATTAACAAAGCAAGCTCTTAATATCCACCAGCCAGCGAGAAGTTTCTGCCCACTCTGTCGTGTCAGCACACCACACCCCTGTCTGACAGGAAGCTTGTGGGTTGCTATTCATAGTAACAGCCAGCCAGGGTACTCGCTTTTAAGATGGAGAGTCAAATTTCCAAGATGATAAGCTCAGGGAACCTTGTAACCTCCATGGCAGCAGAGGGACCCTACCCTGCATTATCAATATCAAATACGGATAGCATATAGGTTACTAGATGGAATAATTACATTATAATACGATAACCTTATATTGCCGTGAAAAAGCATAATCATAAAATACGTATTGGAATTACCCTGGCTCAGATTGTGTATTTACGGATCACAATCCTAGCATCATTTCTCAACCGCAGGATCAGACATCCCAGCCTGCAAATACACAGCCTCCTTCCAACGGTTCCCACAGCCTGGCCTAGGCTTCAAATTCGGCCCAAGGCAGCGCACGACGAGGCTAATAAATGCAAGCGAGAGATGATAGAGGCCTAAACCAGTAGTTCCTGTACGAAGTAGAGCAGAGCAGCTGACTTGCTGACACCCGAAGCTTGGAAGTGGACGAACCTCTCCCTCCGTATGAGGAAAAAGATTCGATGCTGCTGACCATCCAAGCACTGGAGCGCTTGTTGCCAAGTTGCATTGTATATTCTTCCAGAACACGCTACGCAGCATGGAAGGCATTGGCAACTAGACTCGGGACGTGCTAAGGCGATGGGAGTCTTGGCCAGGCATGGAGTCGTGCGAGCGGCCTAGGCGAACTTGTGCATAGCCTCGAAGGATATGTAGTTGGATTTAGTCAAGAGATAACAAAACAGACCTTGTTGGCATTCACTTAAGACTGGGATGAATATAATGTCCTCTATGTAGGCCAGAAAATGTATAGAATAGGTACCGAGGTCATGTCATCATCGGCACTAACACCAAGCTACCTCTACGCACCCAGTTTGGAGGTTGTGCCATATTTAGAGAGCTCATCTATTGACTGCAGATGAACGCCCATTCACCGTGACATCAACTGCTGTTAACTATGGACTTGCAATTAGGTAGTGTATGTACATACTGTGACATCTCAATTCATGACACATCCCAAATACAACGTCCTCTACTGTATCCGCCCTACAACCGGGCCCGTTCGTCAACGGAACTAATGCTACCTGTAATATCGGCCCCAAGAGATCAGAGCACATCTCTCCAGGGATCTTCGGTGTCCACGAGGTCCAAATGCAGCGGATAAGGCGCTGAACATCCACTACAGGACCATACCATGGCAGCGGATTGAGCACGGGCTGATAGCCCAGTTGCAGTTGCGTCGTGTCGTGTCCAACCCATCCGATCGGTAACGTTAGGTGTCGAGCCTGGGGCACTGTAACTTAACTTAACTCAACTTGGTACCCCCAGCCTACCTACCTTAAGCATATTGGATTCGTATCCCTCATCTTCCACCAACTCTTCCAAACGTTGACTGCTCAACATCTCCCGTCCTCGACTTGGGCTGCGCGCGATCACCTCCCCCGGACCCTCTCCCAACCCGCCGTCCGCAACGACAATCGCAATTCGCAGTATGCGCAGCTTCGGTCGCCTCGGAAAGCACAGCAACCGGTCATCGCAAGCGCTCGCAGAGCCGCGATCCCCGTCCAAAACGCCTGCGACGACGGCTACGACGACGAACCAGCCCGCGACGAGCGGCAGTGCTGCGACACCGCAACCCCAGCTCCCGCACCAGCAGCTCCTTGACGAGGCCGACTCAGCCTCCCACGGCGCCCACTTCGGCCACTCGCACTCGCACAACAATAGTGCCAGTGCCAGTGCCAGTGCCAATGCCAGCGCCAATAATCCTTCCAGCTCGATAACCCCCCATTCAGCCTTGTCCTCGTCCCATAACACCGCCTTCAGCTCGAGCGAGTCGTTTGATTCACAACAGCCGCCTGCTGCACCACCATCATCTCATTACATGCAACAGCAGCAACCGCCGTTACATCTTCAACATCCACATCCACATCCACAGCAACAGCAGCAGTCCTCCGCTCCTGGCGCCCCTCCCCCACCTCACCTCTACAGCTCGCCCTCAGCTGCCAGTAGCACGACCGGTGCCAGCATCAACAACCCCCCTTCGTTACAGCAGCAGCAGAGCTCCAATCTTTCAGGCGTTGCCTTTGACGCTCATCATCAGCCTCGCAGTGACTTTGACGACCCCGGTCTAAGTCGCTCGCAGAGTATACGCTATAGCAATACCACGCCTTACAACATCCAGACCTCATCTGTCGACGACCTAAATCGCTACGGTCAAGCTCCTCCTCCTCCTCAGCAGCAACAACAACAGCAGACACAAGCAGCAGCAGCTCCAGAAAAGCGCTCGACTCGAAAACTGATTAAGGGCATCTTTTCTGGGTCCAGTCGTGGGGCGTCTGACGTCCAGCAGCAGCAACAGCAGCAGCAGCACCACCACCACCACGGCATAAGCATCGGCCACAGTCACGGCCACAACCAATCCTACGATAATACTGGCGGCCTTGCACGTAGACCGTCCAAGCGGGTGAGCAATCCACCGCCTTTCCTATTGAATCGTTCCCTTCCTTGTTTCCTAGTCGTTCAACGCCCTGCTCTCTCATTATCTTATCGTTTGCAAACTTGAACCCTTGGTCCTGCTCTCTCGGTACCCGTTCCCCTCTCTCAGCCCAACACAAGCCCAAATCTTACTCCCAATCTCACTCCGCCCATCTCTCTACCCTTCTCGTCCGGCATAGCAGTCCGCCATAGCCAAGCAGCCACAGCCGTCAGGCCTGGTCCAGAACCCGACCCAATCCCCCTTTCCCTTGCCAGCCCAAGCCCAGGTAGTGATACTTGGCTGCCATTGGCGCCCTTGCCGCCTCCGCCAGCTCAAGCTGAGCTTCTTTAGCAGGTCCAGCAGCCTCCCGAGAGTCAACCCTCCCCCCTACCCCAGCTTTCGTCTCGCCAGGGTCTCGACAACATTAGTGAACACTACAACGCACATGAGTCTAACCAGCCTTTGCCTTTGCAGACTTCTCGCATTTCGCTCCACAACACAATTCGCCAAATAGCTGGAGAAGCAGACCAACAACAGCACCCCTACGACGACGCCTCATATCATCAGAACCAGGCCCCGCCTCAGCAGTCGCAGCCGCAGCCGCAGCAGCAGCAGCCCCACGTTCAGCCCCACGCACAAGATCAACAACAGCAACCTGGTTACGAGGCGAGCGCATACGAGCAGCAACCGTCACCACTACCGGCGCAACACTCGCCTTCGCAACAACCTTATCAATTTCCCAACGCTCAACAGCAATCCAACTATCATCAGAGCGGTATTCCAGGTGTTGATCTGAGAACAGTCCCCGCGCACCTAGGCCCTAGCTCTCAGTTTCAGAACCCTGAAACAATCTCACAGTTTTCGCATGAGTCGCCAATTGCCGATTCTGATCAGCGCTCAGGCAACCTGCAATCGGCATCTACGTCGCCTGCTGTAAACCACGCAGTATACGCACAGAATCAAGGCTCGACTCCGAGTCTACCCCCCGTTCAACAGATAACCCCCCAGCCGCAGCAACAGGGTATGGCACCACAACCTACCGGAGGACCTCCACCCTCGCGCCGTCCTGAGTCCGAAAAGATGCGCGGCCAAGCCGACATCCCTGGCGGCCCGCCCCCCACTTACCGTCCCGGCAATTCCATGAATAATATGAACCCGCTGCCTCCTGTTCCGCCCCAGGCTGCCGGCCAGCCACCGGTCTACCGAGGCGATCGCCCGCAGCAGTTTGACGGCCAGCCGGTGGATCAGGGACGAGACAGCCCCCAACCTGTATCTGCTGTTCCGGCCGAAGCTGGCGAGAACGACAAGTCATTCAAGGATCTGTGTAAGTAAAATATCAAAGACCATCGCCGTGGTGCAACGAGGAATGCACGCTGACCGTCCACAGTGACAAAGTACAAGAACGTTAAGCGACTTTACTTCGATGGCAAGGGACAGATTGAACTGCTCAATGGTCAAATTGTGCATCTCCAGAACGCCGTAGCCAACCAGCGCATGTCTCAGTCGCGCACCGCTCTTGACGATAGTGAGTATTCGACACGGTTCAACCGACTCAACGGTGCCATCAACAACCTTGCATTCAATATCCGGAAAGATTGGCGGTGCGTACCGCAATGGCTGGACAAGTATGTCAGCGCAGAGGCGTTAAAGACAGGAAAGGCCGAGATGACGGCAATTGGACGAGCTGTCATTTCGCGATGGATAATGGAGGAAGTGTTCAACAAGTGTTTCCACCCAGGACTGGATGCGCAGCTAAGCCAATCTCTCAAGGAGATGGAGCTCAACATCCGAAACAATGCGTACACAATGAGCAGCCAGGAAGAATTCGATGCGTTGACAAACAAGATTGTGAGCTGGCGAATGACATCGCTGGATGGACTTCAGCGGCAGCTCAACTCACCGGCAGCCAACGAAAACCGCAACACACTTATAGGCAAGACGACCACTAACCTGACGGCTTGCCTCTACCAGTTCCTCAACACACCGCCCCCAGCAGGCGTGGAGGGCAGCACATCAATGATTGTTGAACTTGCGATAGGCATCGCCGCCAACCTTCCCCTGGAGAGCCGTGACGTTGCCATCACTTTGCCGCTACCTGGAGATATGGTTCAGCCGCATGTAATGGAGGTGGAGAAGGCAGCATTGCCAGTGCTGGAAGCTCAAAAGGGAGATGGCGAAGGCGAGGATAAGGATGGGGATGGCGATGACAAGAGCGGCAAAGTTAAGACTGGTACGTTGAATAAAGCAGCCCCGCCTGAGAGCGGGGAGGGTAACGACGCTCCAAAGAGCACAACAAGGACGGATGCTGACAAGGATGATTTTGTAGCGGCCCTGCCGAAGGATTCCAACAGGGTGCGGTTCGCAGGTTTCATGGCGTTGGAAGTTCGAGGAAGGCAGGTGTTGATGAAGGCACCAGTCTGGACTCTGTGATAAGAGCACTTTGTTAGATGCGCTCTACGATAGTGGAAGTCGGGGAAGCAGAGAGGGAGTGAATCGTTATGCGTGCCGGCCGAGGCGACGGCAAAGTGAAGACGAGAGAATTTAACGGCTAGATATCCGGCGAGAGAGCAAGGCGAGTTGGAGGGCCAGACTGGGCATGGCAACATTGCCTGGACAGGCCAGACGGTACGAAGGATCACGAACGATATGATGAGCTTTCTGAAGGATGAAGAATATTGTCCGTTATTTTGTTCTGTATATGGATGTCACGAGATGAGCAGCACGAGATGCTGCGAGACGTTTCTGTTGTCGTCTGCGAGCAGATGTAAACCAAGTCTAGAGCTGTGAGAAAGACTCGAGATTATCTTGACTGAACATGAGGATGTGAATGAAGGTGAATGATGCTTGTTAATGTAGGGTTTGAATAATAAGAATTGGTAATCAATTAGGCGTTGGACTCCTGAGAGTGAGTTGCTTGGGATGAATGATGATGAAGCTACAATACTTACCGCATTTGGACTTGATTCGAGATGAGTCGAAGGTTAAGACTACCATGTACTAGGTGCCTAGGTAGGGAATAGCTTGTAGAGGCACAGCCACAAGTAGCTGATATGGAAGGTAAAGAATGGATGCATAAATTTACAAAACTAGAAGGCGAGGAGTCATTCCCATTGGAAGAGTCATCAGCTAGGCACTGTACCTAGTGGCAATGCTTTGGGCAATTTCCCAGGTGACTCATTATGCTCGATTACTGTTTTCAGACCTTCAGCGCCTTTTCCACTGGAGAATAGCTCAAAGGTGCTGACTTCAGCGGGGACCCTTAGCTCCACTATCATACAAAGTCCCTTTACCTGCCATTACATAAAAAGCGGGCAGGAGCTCCCCCGACTGCAGAGCCAGAAGAAAAAAAAAACCTTGCCAGTTACCAACACATCCACTTTCTTCCTACATCGCGACACCTTCAAAATTCTAGACTCTACGACTTGCACGACTCTAAACACTTCAGCAACCATGGCGGTCCGAGCTCAATTCGAAAACTCCAACGAGTATGTACTGTTCTCTTTGCTCCTTCTTTGCGACTGAAGCTCTCCCTCTCTTGTACTTGGTGAACCCCGCCCCCGCCTTTCTCTGATGCGGCGCATGTCGACTCTGAGAACAGAACACCAGATATTGGAAATACAAGACGCATTTACTAAACTATGGTTTCTCTACAGGGTCGGTGTCTTTTCCACCTTGACCAACTCCTATGCTCTCGTTGCTCTCGGCGCCAGCGAGAACTTCTACAGGTAAGCAGGCCCTCTGGACACCCCTCAACCACACACCTCCCACTGACTTCTCCTCTCCAGTGTCTTTGAGGCCGAACTCCAAGACATCATCCCTACCGTTCGCACCACTATCGCGGGTACTCGCATCATCGGCCGTCTCACTGCCGGCAACCGAAAGGGTCTCCTCGTGCCCACCACCACAACCGACCAGGAGCTGCAGCACCTGCGTAATTCACTGCCTGACTCGGTCCGCATCCAGCGCATTGAGGAGCGTCTGTCAGCCCTTGGAAACGTTATCGTCACAAACGACCATATCGCTCTTGTCCACCCTGACCTGGAGCGCGAAACAGAAGAGATCATCGCAGACGTGCTCGGCGTCGAGGTGTTCCGGCAGACCGTCGCCGACAACGTCCTAGTGGGCAGCTACATGAGCTTGTCCAACCAGGGCGGTCTCGTGCATCCCAAGACTCCCATCCAGGACCAGGACGAGCTATCCAGCTTGCTCCAGGTCCCCCTCGTGGCCGGAAGTGTCAACCGCGGATCCAACGTCGTCGGCGCTGGAATGGTTGTCAACGACTGGCTCGCCGTCACCGGTCTCGACACTACTGCCACTGAGCTCAGCGTCATCGAGAGCGTGTTCCGCCTCGGCGAGGGCCAGGGCCCCAGCAACATCAACACCAGCATGAAGGACACCATGGTCGAGTCTTTCTACTAAGCTCTCCATCCATGGTTTTGTTTTTAATGATTACGGGCTTTGCTGTTACTGTTTGGGTTACTGAATTGGGCGACTCTTTAGTCAAACTTAACTACATGGGGCCTGGTGTTTGGTACTTTTTGTGATTGGTATTCGGAATGTTCATGATGATCGAATGATAGGGAAGAGGCATAATTCCATACCGTGAGACTTGAATCTCGATATAAAATAGAGTTATAAAGGATCTTCTCTTGTCATTTAAATCTAACCATTGCGGTGAATATATAAACAGTGAGGAATTCGTACAAGACTAAGAAAGAACAAGATAATCATACTCATATCTGAGCTACTACCTAATCGTGTATACATACATACGATCTGTAGTATCAGATCTGCTGCTGTTACCCCGCGTTCACCGCCTACCGCTTCTGGCCATGCCTCAATATCCCCCACCACAAAATATCCCATCAACCAATCTGAATAGCTTCATATCTCAAGCAGAACTTCTCCTGCAAGACATTCGAATCTACGCGAGACAAGGATATCACAATGGCCTCGAATGAAAAACCTCATCATCTAGAGCCCTCAAAGCTTGGAACAAAACAATAGTCTGGACACCCTCTTCCTCCCCCCCACCCCAGTCTAACATTCTGCCGTCCTTCCAGCTGGGATGATCTCTACACAAACGAGATAACAAACCACGCCGCCGACCCCTCCGACATCGGCACCGTCTGGTTCGACGACTCGGATGCCGAAGCAAAGATCCTCGAGTTCCTAGACGGTCTGCTCGATCCCTCTGACCAAGACTCGCCCGCCCTCTCCCACAACACCACCACCTTTCTCGACCTCGGCTGCGGAAACGGCTCCTTGCTATTCTCCCTCCGCGACGAGGACTGGTCCGCCCGCGCACTTGGTGTCGACTACAGCCCCAAGAGCATCGCCCTCGCGCAACAGATCACGGCCGCAAAGGACAACGTCGAGAGCCCTGTCGAGTTCCGGGAGTGGGATGTCATAGCCGGACCCTACGAAACGGTCCTCGATGGCGCGCAGGCTGAGGGATGGGACGTGGTTCTGGACAAGGGAACATTTGATGCCATCTCCCTGAGTGATGAGAAGGATGCTCAGGGTCGACGTTTGTGTGAGTGTTATCGAGAGCGAGTGCTGCCGCTGGTTCGCAAGGGGGGTGTCTTCTTGGTGACGAGCTGCAACTGGACCGAGACTGAGTTGAAAGGTTGGTTCGAGAAGACTGAAGGCGAGGGTTTCGAGGTCGTTGGCAGAGTAGAATATCGATCCTTTAGTTTCGGTGGCCACAAGGGCCAGACCATTAGCACGCTCTGCTTCCGCAGGGTATAGACCTGATGTTGATAGGAATAAAAAGATACCCCTTCAGATATACTATTCCTTGTCCTTGTCACTCTGTGCTGAAGCCAGCACCTGGTTTCAAACAGTCAATATCATTCACGTCTGCAAGCTCGTCTTGTATCATACAATGGTATTTGGACTTTTGCCATGCTTGGACTACCCCCCCCGACTCCCCTGCCCTAGCATGACCCTTGATCTGTGTTTGGTCCTCCGATCTCTAGAGGTTTTGCGTCAAGTGGTTTATCGCATCTCTTGCAGAATACTCTCCCTCCCCGGCGCATCAATGTCCAGCTCCAACCAGCGGTTTCTAATATGCAACGTACGGTTTCATGAGGCCCCCTTCTTTCTTTCTTTCTCTCTCTCTCTCTCTCTGTGGCGATACGGACGTGACAAAAACAGACAAAATGCCTCGACAATAATTATTGCTTCATTACGTCTCTCATCTATGGCGATGTATTCATAGGATCTCCGCCAGCAATGGGTCCCGAAATTTCAGCCGCTGCTGTCGTCGCAAAGTATCGCACATCCACGTCGTCGTCCTTCTGCAACTTTTCCAGGTTGGGAACAACTCGTTGTTGGATCAGCTCCGAGCCCCGTGGCGACGGTGTGATCTCGCTACCCTGCTTCTCCAGGTCGTACAGGGTGCCCTCGTCCGGCAGACGTCGAAGCACATTAATGAGGATGCGGTATGTCTTGGCCACGTTGAAGCGGATGTTGGGGATATCGTCAGAAACCAGCTTGTCGAGCATTGGAAGAATCGACTTGGCAATCACGTCCATGCTCACTACGCTCGCCAACGTCTGCAACCGCGTTAGTCAGAGGAGCAGCTCAAACGACGATGGGGGTCAAATAATTACCGAGATAGCAAAGCAGGTGGTCATTCTGTAGAGATAGTTGGGGTGGTTGCCCATGGCCATAACCTTGGGGATGATAGCCTCGCTTGCCCATTCCACGCCAAACACCTCAGTTAGCTTCTTCAGGTTGTGAGTAGCCGCTTCACGGATGGAGAAGACGGTGTCTCCCAGCCAGCCCATGCAGAGATTGCTGAGCTTCTCGTCGAAGAACTGGACGCCGAGTTGACTGGCCAGCAGAGGGATGTACTCGATGATGGCAAGTCGTACTCGCCATTGCTTGTCCTCGGCGAGCTGGACGATTGCGGGAAGAAGTGACTGGGAGAGGAGGTCGATGCCAATGACTACCACATGTCAGTATAATTTCGTGGTCGTCAGTCCGAGTGACTTACCGTTGTTGACGAGCTCAAGCTTCGAGATGATGTGGAGCCTAACCTCCGGAAATTCGTCCTTGAGCATCTGAAGGAACATGGGGAGAAGGTGGTCGATAGTTCTGTATCAAAAGTCAGCATTGCAGTCGGCAAAAGAAGGGCGATCCACATACTCTTGCTTTCCAAGGATGGGAGCCAAGCCACTGATCTGGGTACCAAGAGCAGCACGAACATGCTGAGATGTGTCTGAGACAAGATCCTCGATGCTGCCCATAATGTCGTTGAGTAGAACGTTGCGATCGACAAGAGCACAAAAGCCAGGAATCTGACCGGCGATAGCGGTTCGCACCTCGGCCTCGTTGTCCTTAAGAAGCTTCACGAAAGCGGGCACGAGATCTCTAGAGACGACCTCCTCGTCAACCGCCTTGGCAATCTGCAAAGGTTAGTATGTCATATATAAAATTTGTGAGACAACACAAACCTTCTCAAACCGATCTGCAATCATATAGCGGACTCGCCAGCTCTTATCCTCTATCAAATTGCGAAGAGCTGTCAGCAGGACACCATGGCTAGCCTGCTGCTCTTTGGGGACGGCTTCGGCGATAGAAATAAGAACCTCGACGGTGAGTAATCGAACGCTGTCCTGGTCGTCTTGTGCGAGATGTTGGAAGAGGGGTATCATTTCGTCGACAACGATAGTGGCGGGCATCTCCTTGACAAACTTGGCGAGGTTTGTAGCTGCCTGACGACGGACCATGGGCGTCTCATCGTGAACAAGCAGAGAGAACTGCTGGCGCAGTTGCTCCTGAACAGGTGGGGAGACCTTGTTGTAAGGGGTTGTAAAGAGACCGCATCCCGAGACCTTTGATGTGAACCAATCGGCCTTGGCGAGGCGGATTGTGAGGGGAATGAAGTACTCCTCAACTTGTTGGGACGAAAGCTCGGAGCAAATCTTGTTCAGGGACTCGACAGCCTGGAATAGCGATCAGCGGCGGTCAAAAGCATGGAACCGAAAAGGCGAGTTTACCTTGTCGCGCACGACGGGCTCCTCGATAGCAGCGAGGTTCTCGAGGGGAGACAGCAGAACGTGACCCCACTGCGAACCGCCGACGTACTCGACAAAGCCACCAAGCTCCTCGCTCAGGGCAACAAGGACTTCATCTTCATCCTCCACGGACTCTGTATAGCATCAAGGTTAGGGAACGTCTTTTTTTTCCATCGTAGGTTGGAGAGTGGGGAGGCTAAATCGGAGACTGACCATCAAGGAAGGGGATGAGCTCCTCACGAGTTCGTTCAGCGCCGAGAGCGAGAGCAATGGTCGAGAGACGGTGGATGGCGTTGAGACGGAGCAAAACATCATCGTGCTGAGGAAAAGTCGAGAGTCAGTAACGAATGGCTAATGATTGACGATAAGATGGGCGAGCAGAGAGTGTTGCATTGTAGCGTGGCGTCACCGCCAAACCATGGCATTACCTTTAGCTCGTCGATGAGAACAGCGATAGGGTACAGCTCATCGCCAGAGTTGGGCGCGTCAGCCATGGCGAGCGGGGCGGTGAGATCGCAGATTTATCAAGAAAATGAGCGGCAGGGTCGAAGATGAGGCGGGATGGTCGTTGAGAGAGAGGGAGGAGGAAGGTTGACGATTGCGGGTGGATCGCGTGTGGTTGTGGTAGTGGTGCTGGTGCTGGTGCTGGTTTCTGGTGGGTGATGCAATGATTTGCGCCGAGTCCCAACACAGGAAATTTTGAGGAGAGCAGAGACAAGACCACGCAGAAGAGTAGAACCGTGAGATACGCTCAGCGCAGGGAAAATCGAGCGGGTGATGATAGGGTCAAGGTCGTCAAGGTGGGCATGTGAATACGTAGAATCGATAGATGAGGGAGGGAGGGAGAAGAGAGATGGTGTGGAGTGGGAGCTGGAGGTTTGATGAGCGAGGCTGGTGCTGAGGTGGTTCTACCTAGGGGCTCACCTCGCTGCAGTGCTTTGTTGTTTAGTGGTCGACGCCCTGTCAGGCCGCTGAGCACCTAGGTAGACAGGAACGGCCGCTTTGGAGAGGAGCAACCAGGCCAGAATGTGGCTGAAGTGGGGTTGAAAGTGGCTCCTCATTTCCGTGGATTTGCTGTGCATCTAGATTTTTGAGGGGCAATTGGGCAAGCTCTCTCTTGTCTTTGCCAGGTACGTTGTGGCTTGAAAATATGGAGATAATTGTCTACCTGTAAGATATCCATCCAATATCATCATTGCTTGCTAGATACAGTAGGCATACAAAAGTTCCGACCAATTCTGAAATTACTTTAATTACCTTAATTTTATACATTTATTTTAATTAGCAATTAAATATTAAATTAAAATCTAATAATATTATATTATAT
>JAJJWO010000128.1:0-76614 GCA_021655895.1 Fusarium sp. NRRL 66739
ATAATAGATCTTATTTATACTGTTGGCAGTATGGCTAGTCATGTGATCTTATTTGTACCGCCGGCGGTGTAAATACAACGTGCCACCCTTCGGCACTTAAAGAGCTGAGCTGATCATGATGTGCATCTTTCACAAGATATCAACATTATGTTGCATCAATGACGTCCCTTCGTTTAGGTCCCTTGCTCAGAACCCCCATGCATACGTAACAGGGCTCCCCGTCTAGAGCAGCTCATCTCCCGTTGACAAACAGGCTGACAAAGGCATTGTTCATCGTTGAAACCAACACGCCAAGCAGAGCCTCCTGCTGTATGTAGTATTCACCAACACCTCCGATTGCGCAAACATGCCGTCCCGACAACATGGTAACCAGATGGCTGCCATTGAGCAAATCGGATTTTGCGAGCCAGGGTGAAGAGAACCCGTGGAGAAAGGGGCTGAAGAGGAAAAAGCAAACATTTTCCAGCCACAAACGCTGCAAACTCGATAGACTTTCGTTTGATGAAATGTTTTTTTTTTGTTTCTTTTTATGTTGTATAGTCCTATACCCCAGGAAATAAGTGGCAGACCGCAAGCCTCAAATGCCGCTTATTGTTGCTTGCGTGCAGAGGAGCGATCCATCGTGACCCGCCACAATTCTGTCGCCATGCTAAAGGCCGACGACCCCTTGCTAACGCTGATTAAATCCATCTGGCTTCAAGGCGATGCGATTGAAATACACTTGGTCTGTTTTGTTTTAGCAAGTGGATAGAGCAATGAGCCCTACCAGACCCTGTCAGGGGCCTTCTCCTGGTCTTCAGCTTGGATACTAGCTCCGGAGTTGATCTGGACAACTTCAGATGGTGCTGCGATAAACACCTAGAGTCCCCTGTATGATCTGCAATAGCCCCGTGACTGACTCCATATATTGTCTGGGCTCGAATCTCAGAGCCCAAGTCTAGAGCCGGTGTTTTGTCTCCTGCTCACATATCACATCTCGCCCAGTAAGGCTTCCAGGGACCAGTTACGAGCCTCGAGTAATCAGCCTACACTCCAGCCTACACCGAGCTAGGCCAGTAAGGACAGCAAGGCCATGGCAAGTTCCAAGGTCTGGTCGTTTTTGGCCCACCAATTTCCATCGATTAGCATTGATCTTGGCAATAGCCGCGCTCGATAATAAGATCCATTCTCTAGGGCCGGCACGTCTTGGCTCTGGGTCACTGTGGAATGTGCTTAACTCTGCGAGCCCCGACTGCCGCGCATCAATGTTTGATCATTGGTCTTGGTGGGCTTCCTTCGGGTCCCGCACTCTTCAAGGAACGCCACGAGATGAGTTTCCCGGACAGTGGCTTCCATCCTTGTTGGTTAGGTTGCTTCACAATGCGCCTCACGCTGATGGAGCAACCCAAGATCAGCCCGTTGATGCTATCGCGAATCTCGCTGCCCTATCTTAGACTTTGGGCTCGGCTTGTTGTTATTATCCATGTATCCGGGATGAAAACGCCACCGAGAACCGCTCGATTGTTTAGGATAACGGACTCAAGATTTCTGGCTTGCCAAGTCGATTGTTCAAAGCCATGCCATATCATGGCTCGGCCCTCCAGTGAAGTAGGACCATCTAGGAAGTTCACACACAATATGGGGACGAGTGCTGGCACTGGCCACCAAGAGTAGATCCACAGAATATGTAACCCGGTTGTTGGATCATGGTCGCCCTGGATTCAGGGGCCTGTGGCTCACTCTTGCTATGATAGGTTCCGCGGCATAGCACCCCTTATCCGAGATGCAAGTGTTGGATGTGGTCTGTGTCTACGTGTTGTGCTTTCGTTCTATTTGCTGATGCCTCCCATGGTAATAATGCGTGTATCTGTAGTTGCATGGTGCTGTATGGAATGGCAATTCTCATGATATCTCAGGGTTCTCATCCTTAACCGCCTCCACCAGCTCCTCCATCCCGCCGACCGACGTTGGACCGCTCATGCCCTCTGGTGGCAATGCCCATCTAGGCAGCGGGCTGACATAGGACCAGGCACCGCCTGCGTCTTCATACCGAAGACTATGGAGCCATAGCGACAGTTCATGACTGCCAGGGTCTGAGTACAGAGGTGTCTCACACACGTCGCAGAGCTCGCCCGTTAGCTTCTCGGCCCTCTTCTCTTCGTACTTGTCCACCATGGCATCGTAGTAAGCAACAGCCTCGGCCACTTCGTCCTTGCCCATCCGAGACAGTCGACTGACGATGTCCTCGTCTGTGTTCAGTGTCCCATCGACGTCGTTTTGCCCTAGATCCATGCCCCAGACTCGCCGATTGGCATAGATGGGATCATTTTGAATGGGGTGGCCGAGATGTTGAAGGTGGACACGCAACTGATGGGTACGACCCGTAACTGGGAGACATCGGACAATTGAATAGCCTTTCTTGTTCAGCCAAGGGCGATGCTGCTCATCCTGAACCTGTTCCGGGGTCTTGGGTCGCCCGTCTTGTTCCTCCTCTTCTCCCTCGGGAGGGGGATAATATGCCAAGCGCTTAAAGACAGTCCTCGCTGTCTTGCCGCTCGCACGCACTCGGTTGAGGCCAAGCTTT
Organism: Fusarium sp. NRRL 66739; assembly: GCA_021655895.1. NCBI lineage: Eukaryota > Fungi > Ascomycota > Sordariomycetes > Hypocreales > Nectriaceae > Fusarium > Fusarium sp. NRRL 66739. The sequence goes on from JAJJWO010000128.1 coordinate 2,564, forward strand.
GGAGATATTTGCAGAATGGGTTGGTCACAGACGACTTCGCCATCAGGAAACTTGCCCATTACCCGGGCGATGTATTCTTTCCTGACTGTGCGATCCTTGATCTTAATGCCAAGTTCCACAGCAGCAGGCGGGTTCTTTGCTATAAACATGATGCCACTTGTGAGACGGTCCAGACGGTTACAGAGGTAGGGCAAGAATGCGGGACCGCGGTCTGATTTCATGATCTCAACAACCGAATTGTAGTTGTATCGTCCCGCAGGGTGGACAGGAACGCCAGCAGGCTTGTTAATAACAATCATGTCTTCGTCCTCGTGTATGATCTGCACAGGGTCTTCGGTCACAGGAGGCTCATGACGGTGCAGGGTATGAGAGATCATATCACCGTTGCGCAGGATATAATTAGGTCCAACGCGTCGGCCATTGACAAAGATGGTACCCTTTATCATGGACTGTCGGTAGTATTCAAGAGGACGGTCTCTGAACTCGGACTCGTATATCTCAAGGAGAGGCCTGTTGCGCCATCTCTCTTTGCAGTGCGTGTTGTAAGTGAAGTGGTACGGGATAATGCGGCGCAGACCATCTCCTTCAAAGTGGTATGGTCGAGGCCACGGATCTCCAACTGGGGTAATGAGGGGCTCATCGTTATCCGCGACGGGAGGCGGATCCTGCTTCTTCTTCTTTTGCTTGGGCCGTCTGGGGTTCTGAGGTGTGTCGTTGGTGGCTGTTTGTAGTGGATCGGAGCTTGGCTGGCTGGGGACAGGGCTTTGGCTTGGTATAGGGCTCTGTTTCGGACCCTGTTCGCCCTGGATATCGAGGCCCTGGAAAGCATTCGCAAAGACCTGCTCTTCCGCAGGGGAGTCTTCAGGCCTGGGTGAAGACGAGGCCATAGCGAAGGGGCATCTGCCGAAAGGTGGTAGCGATGAGATTCGGGGGATAGATCCGGATCTGCGGATTGCGGAGGAAGGCGGGCCGAGGCGAAGAGCAGCAGCCCTCATTCCTCAGCAAGGGTCGTGTGGGCGGGCGCCTTTTGCGGCAGGCAACCGACGATGCGCGCGGATAAAATGACCAAATGGAGCAAGAGCCTTTTCAGCTTTGGTAAAAGAGAATGTCTGAGAAAGAAAAAGAATGTCTTTTTGTTTATTGCGTGGGCCCGGCGATAGGCGAGACTCCCTTGCGAACAGTGTCTCAGCAACGGGCATGAAATTCTGGCGATAATCTGATAAACAGTTTCTGTGGGTTTAGGTTAACGGCAGAAAAGCGAGCGGTAAAGGGCGGCAGGAATGGGCCCCTCACCCCAATGTGGTAATGACAAGCAGGGCGGTGAGAAGTTGGATCACTAGTGGACCTGTCAGCCTGACAGGAGGACCCTTGACAGGCAGTTTCAAGTTTATCTCCCCCCGCTGACGATTGGGGCTTGAAGCGCCGGCCTTAGGCGTCCAGCCCAGCCCTACTTGCCTGTAGCTTCGGGTGCTCCAGGCGAGCTCAGTGCCCGGCCTCATGCCTGAATGCGCTGTAAATGCTGGCCGGGGGTACATCGCAATCAACTCCCATTGAAGCTCCGTTGAATAAACCTCGGCTTTTCCTGTTCTGGCTGCATAACCAGGACTTCGACCTCGGCCTCGGAACGTGCCCAGCATAACAGGAATCTTGTCCTCGCACTTGTTTCGTCTCTTCTCCAACTATAGTGACGTTAAACATCTTCGTGGACTACCTGCCCTTCTACCGATCCTCGAATGCTCGGTGCTTCTCTCTACATCATGAGACACTAGAGTCGAGAAGCTACCTCCACTGCACATAACCCATCACCTCTCACGATCTCAGTCGTTGTAGAGCGACCAAAGTCTAGACTCAGTGTCTCGGTGGCATCTGTTCGTTGTTGTTTTTTCTTGGCGTCGATAAACTTTGCGCCTCTTCCTCAGCCGAGACGGCGCTACCGGGATTTGCGTTGAGACTCTACTCATCGTGTCCAAACGTGACGACAATAAGGTCATACGCAACAGCCACGTTCGAGAACGGTTACCTAAGGTACCTTTAAAGGAAAACCGATCCGCGGAATGAGTAACAAAGCATCACCAGCGGAGCTCAAGACCCGCAAGAGAGAAGACTACCGGTATATGCTCGACTACCGCACGCGATGGTAAGTTTACGCCTCTCCCGTATTCGACCAGACTATTTGATAGACGGCGTAAAGCCCACCCGTATCTTTTGTTCCGGTCGTCTCAAGATTAATCTGTTCTCGTTGATGGGCAACCCGTCACTTGATCAGGCTATTAAACACTGCGGAATGTTATCCTGCTAGTGACATTGTGAGATAGTATAGAGGAATGGAGAATGGATTGGCTCAATAGACTGACTCCCTGTCTACTACTAGGAACGACAACGACATGTATGATCACATGAACAATTCCGTCTACAACTTTCTGTAGGCGATCCTGCTATACTATACCAAGTCTCACCTCCAGCTAAACCTCATCCTAGGTTCGACTCTGTCATCAACACATATCTCATTGAGAACTGTAATCTCCATCCCCCAACATCACCGCAGTACGGCATGTGCGTGCATACCCACACCGACTTCTTCTCGTCCATCGCATATCCTGCTGTTGCCGAGCTCACCCTGCGCGTCAACAAGCTCGGTCGATCCAGCGTCACGTACGAGGCGGCCCTTTTTGAAAAGGGCGTTGACGAGGTCAAGGCGGTGGGACAGTTTGTGCAGGTCTATGTCGATCGCGAGTCTGGCAGGCCACTCAAGGACGGCATGGCACAGACGCTGCGAACCCAGCTACAGAAGCTGGTCGTTAATGAGGATGCAGATGAAATAAAATCCAAGCTATGAGCTTAGTCAATTCAAAAGTGCTTATCGCATATAGAAACTCAATTCGTACTTACCGCGGCGAGGTATCTAGATATTCAGCCTAGCGACTTATACTAATCACCCTATATATTCATTTATTGATATCTCGCCCCTTGTATCTTGTGTCTCACTGAAACTCATACTTCTTAGCCGCACCGCCGTCGAGTCCACTCTCAAACATCAACTCCAGAAACTCGAGATCCGCCAACGCCTCCTCCACGCTCTGTCTCTTATCCTCCTTACCCTCAGCCAACGCCTTCGCCCATGCCTCGACCTCCTCATTCACGCCGTTTGTCCTCTCGAATTTCTTGACGCTGTCCTTACCATCACGGGTCACGGTGACCTTGTCGCCGTCAACCACCACCGAGCCCTTCTCGTATCCAAACTGGAACACCGATGTCGTCAGGTTAGAGCCGCACGACTGCTGATACGTGCCGCTGGCACCGTTCTTGAGCCGAACCACAGCGTTGACCGAATCGATAGGCGGTAGGTGAGGCTGCACTTGCGCCGTAAAGGCCGTCACCTCAGCTGCCGGATCCGTGAGCAACTGCCGCGCCGCTGCCGCGAAGTGCACGCCGCCATCGAGTAGGAAGCCGCCCTGGAACTCGGGCTTTGCGCGCCACGCGGTGCCGTACCACTGCGACTCGGCGCTCATGTAGTAGAAGACACGCACGCTGAAGTGCTGCAGCTTTCCAAGCTTTGCAGCCTCGACGGCAGCATACTCAAAGGGGGCCTTGAAGCGGAAGTTCTCGGCGATGGCAAAGGTGGCCTTGCTGTCGGACCCCAGACCGCGGTGGTACTCGATGAGCTTCCTGGCGGCTGCGACTGTGGGCGCTATGGGCTTCTCGGCGAGGACGTGCTTGCTAGCTGCGAGAGCGGCTTCAATGTGCTCGGGCTGGCTTGGGATGGGGAGGGCGATGATGACAGCTGAGATGTCATCGCGGGCGAGTAGGTCTTGGTATGTCTTGCCCGGTCCGGAGTCGCCAGAGTAGAGGTCTGGGGCCGTGTCGGAGCGGGTGTTGAGGTCAGCCGTCTCTCGGGCCGACTTTAGAGAGCGCGAGTAGATGGCCTTGAGAGAGAGGTTCTCTTCTCTCATAATGGCAGGCTAGAAGACATACTATTCAGCAATTTGTCGTGTTATTCGTAATTTGGGTTTCGCACCATATGCGCCTGTCTGGCAAACAGGCCGCCGCCGATCAATGCGATACCGATAGGTGCCATGCTGCTTGGATTTTATTATAAAGCTGGTTATAGATCCTCTTCTGAGATAGCTACAGTAATTGCGTCCTTTTATACCAGAGATTTCGCTGCAAAATTCAGTAGCTGTCAGATGAAGCTGAAGTGAAGGTCCAAGCGAGAATTCCCCTCTATTGCGATCATGGAACCCCCACTATAGCTCGATACCCCATCTGTTATGTTACGTATGAATGACAGCAGCGCGGAAATAATTCATCCTGTCAGTTATCATTATTCCGCCTACCCTAAATACTTCTCAGTTTCGGAGAGTAATTTACGTCATCCACCTTTGCCAGGCCTCCTTCCGGTGGAACGCCGATCAATTTCGGCCCGTCATCTCCACCTCGGACCGCCGCCGCCGGGCATACCGATGACGACGACCAGAGTCCTACAAGTCTACAAGAAGCTTCGAAAAGATCCATGCATAAGCTGCTTGCATGCAGCCCATACGCGGCTACCTACCTATGTTTGTGGGTGTGAGAAGTAGGGCAACAATGACCAGCCCGAGTTTAGCTAGGGGCCTCCAACAGCCAACTACCGGGAACTCAATATGCGATTCTGTTGACGGCCATGGGCATGGAACATCCAACGGCGCGTTGAGTCTCCTCTTCTGGCCTCGTCTGTCTTTGACCGCCAACGGTTCAACTTGCCATTCGCCATTGCACGAGTTGTGGCTGGTTGAACTCAGCTCTTTGCGTGTTCGCCATAGCATTTGGGTTTGTTTATGTGGAAATGTAACTGCTACTTAATTCTACAGACACATCTGGAACTTTACCGTTGCACCTTGTTACAACATTCGAGTCAACTCCAGTGCCTCGTAGAGGAATCAGGTCACTCGTGCATGACACCGCTTCAAACACGATCTTCATATGAGCTGTCAGTCGAGTCTATCTCTCCGGCCGAGTTCAGTAGCAACAACATTCGCACCTCGTTGGATGATCCTAATGACAAACCCCCCTCTATGTTTGTCACGCAAGCAGCACTCGGAAGTATCCGTCTGCCCAAGTTTCCCATCATATTTCACTAGAAAGCATGATCAGGGCGTGTCCCGGGAACGTGGACCTCTCTGCTCAACTCAGCGCTCGCCCAGCACATTTCAGCGTCGCGATCGCTACTGCGCGTAAGCTCGTTCGGCATCAAATTCCAAGCCACGTTCTATGCGAGGAACTCAATCAAGCCTGTGTCACTTTGGTGTGGCTCCGTGTCTGGCGCGATAGTTTCCGTCCTCCCTAGACTGGCGGGGGTGGAAATAGGCTGGCCGATGAGTTTTTTGATGGCAGCTGCCATGGGGATCTGAAACACTGATGTTGAATCTAGTTGCCTTCATTCAACTCTATTCGTCGTTTGTTTGTTTGTTCTGATCAAGGTATATGCAGGCAATGTCTTGCAATCGAGCTACCCTGTAGTAAAGCATAGGCGTAGAATGTTATCCTCTTTTCATCATCACACAAGTGAAACTATTCTCATAGTATTGACAGGGACTAGGTTTCTTATATTTTAATATACAGTGAGCTGATATGCTGGGTGGTTTGGTTGGATCCTTTGCGATCTATCCGTCAATTTTGTTCTTTGGCGTTTCTATATAGGCCAGATGTTTTAATGTGTCAACACTCTTGAAAAATTGCACGAAACTCGAAACATCAGTCAAGGACAAATCAAATGTTGTAGTAACCACCATGTAGTATCAATTTGAGATGCGTTGTAAACAGCATCCAATTAAAAACAGGACTTGATCCTCTGATATCTTCGCTACACAGTCCAACCTCATGAAACAGGCCCAGCCGCCTCAGCAATGCCATGCCACTTGTGAAACACATTCTGCGGATCATACTTATTCTTCAGCTCCCTCAGCCGCGGCAGATTGACCCCCCACGCATCTCTCGGCGAAATGCTATCCGCCTCAATATTGATATATACCCCAACAGGCCCCTTGCTCCAGTGCCCACCAGAGACGGCCTGATACCCATTCGTCTCGCGTATCCTCTTGCAGAGACTGCGGTTGAACTGGCGCACCTCCGCATCATGACCTGGATCCTCCCATGCAAACGAGGTCATGGCATCGTAGTAGTCTCCGCGGTTGGCGTAGGCCGTAGCATCCTGCGCGACCTGGCGGATCTTGTCTGTCGGGAAGAACTCGATGGCAATGGCCGACTTGCCCATTCCCTTGCGTGCTTCACAAAAGCTCCAGAACATTTCTGCAGTCTGCAGCATTGGCTCAATGTCTAGAGGCATCGTTATGTTGCCTGAGCCCATGAGTCGTCGGATGCCGTGATCCATGATGGGGTTCAGGAGCGTGTTCATCTGCGCGATTGTCATCATCTCTGTGTTATCAGCGATTGATTCCAACTCGAGAAGACGAGAGAAATAACGCCTGGCATCTTCCTCTGGGCCATGAAACAAGGGAATGGCAGACACGATGCGCGTCGTTCCATCTGGCCCAAAACCAAGACCTAGCGCCAGACAATGGCCCTCCGCATGTGATCTCTCGTAAACTTGATTCGCAAAGTGCAACAGATCAGGCAACTTGCTAGCCGAGTAGGCCAATGTCCCACTCCAGATTTTGCCTTGTCGATGAGCTCGCGAAACGAAGCGAGTTACCACACCGAACTGAGCTCCAGCGCCTCTTATCGCCCAGAAGAGATCCTGGTTCTTGTCTTCAGACGTCTCGACGATTGTACCATCCGCAAGAACAACCTCAGCTGAAAGCAAGTTGTCGATAGTCAGGCCGTAGAGAGGCGTGAGGTAACCATGGCCTCCACCAAGTGTCAGTCCGCCAACACCAGTGTGATTAACCACGCCTGCGACCGTCGCCAAACCGTGTCGCTCAAGGGCAGCGTCGACATGTTTCCAGAGGCAACCCCCCTCGAATTCGACGGTCATGGCTGCTGTGTCGACCTTGACGTCTCGCATCTTCCTCAGGTCGATCACCATGCCTTCGGATGAAGAGGCGCCACTGGACGAATGGCCACCACCACAGACGGTCATTGCTATTTTGTTTGATACTGCAAACTTGACGGCAGAAGATACTTCTTGCGAGTTTGAAGGCATGACGATAGCTGCCTATGATATGTTAGGTTCTGCCGAGGGAGTTGACATATCAACATACCGCTCTCTTTACACATGCCGTGCTCCATCTATCCAGCTTCTCCTCATAGCCTTCATCACCCGGCAAGAGAATAGTACCATCTGGAATGTCCTCCCGCAATCGAGCAAAGTCGCACATGGTAGCACACATTAATGAGTCGAAGCAGTCTGGTGTAACTCGAGAGGATGCCTTCGCTAACGTGAGGTGGTGAAGAGGCAGAATGAAAGACAGGGCCGTCTGCGTCGAGGAAGAAGCGAGTATTTGACAGTTTTGGACGTCTCACAGAAGACTGCAGTGGAGCGCTTACACGCATCTGAGACATGGCGTCATGGATAGTTATTGGTTGGATGGGCGATGATCCTCAACCCTTGAAGTCGGTGGCTGGAGACAGGGAACTCTCCTCAGCTGAGAGGTCGAGAGTAGGCAACATACCCTTTATCACGTAACCATACTTATCAACCACCTTCTCCCCTCCCATGAGGTCCTTCTTGTTGTTCTCTTCTCTTCCTCCTGCCAACCACCTTTGTATCTTAAAGGCCGTTCTCGTGATGTGCATGGCGATATGCCAGTTCTCCATCCCAATGCACATCATGGTAGACACCGTCATCGTCTTTATAAGACGCCCCAGCCCAATCTTGTGACAACTGGGCGCAAGTGCTATGATAGCCCACGCGAAGATGCCAATTATTGATTTCCATCGGGACAAGCCAGCTTGCCACATAGAAGCCCAGATTTCGCCGACATCGTGTTCGGAGCAGAACGCGCTGATCGGAGAGCGGTAGAGGATTGCCTGGCAGTAGATCAAGGCGACCTTTTGGACAACTTGATATACTAGGTCTGGCAGATCGGTAGCTTGGGAAGACGTGCCGGTACCCACAGACCCGGGCGATTTCGCTGGGCTTTCGGCTGGGCTTGATCGAGATGGAGTACGTGATTCTGGCGAGTATTGAGATGGCTTGCCTTCGGGGAGGCTGTAGATCTTCTCGTAAGTCTCACCGGCTATCGCAGTGACCTTTCTGATATCTTCCAAAGCTGGGTACCTCGGCAGAGAAAGAACTGTATCAAACAGATACCTCATATCGTCGAGAATCTGGGCAGTGCTCCAAGGCAGCTGCAGCGAGTTTGAACATCCTTTGAATGATTGCCAACCGGAAATGAGAGGTGTGTTTAGCGCTGTGTTGAAAGGCACAGCAACAGGATCTCTAAACTCGAAACCAGGATGTCCGTACATGGAAGGGTTAATCTCGTGTGCGAGTGCCATGGAGATGTCGTGACTATTCTACATCAGCCTTTTCATAAAATGGAGTGTCGAGATATCCCTCGAGAGGTGTTGTGCGTCGACTTACACAAGGATCATTTTAGCCAAATAGCCATGAAGGCCAAGTTGTCTCAGTCCCCCTCTTAGCTTAATCATCTGCTTCAGGCCACGAAGATGAGCCTTGAGATCATCCGTAGCGCCCCAGTACCACGAGTCAGCAATCATCTGCACAACACCAAGGAGCAGAGTGTCGCTCGTTTGCGTTAGTTCGTCCCCCAATTGCGAGTTGAGCATCTGATACACTTTGCCCTTGTGCATCATTGCCACAAATTTTGGGATGTGGCCCGTCTCGGATAGGAAACATGACGATGTGAATAGAACAATCTGTAAGAGAAGGGGATCTTGCACAGAGCAGGGAGTCCAATATCTCATGAATTGGTTACCGGGGTCTGGGTGTCCATCTACTGCGCACTTGAATCGGGACAGCAGCTGAAGATCTAGGAAGGGCAAGGGTCAATGACGAAATAAAATAGCATGACGAGGAGTACTCACGGATACGAACCAACTCCCTGTTTAGCTTTGTATACTCCATGGGAAGGTACTTTAGCTGCTCCGTGGAACATTCAACTGGTCGAGCAACAGGACGTCGGCCTTCGTGAGTAGCCAAGTACACATCGGTGTCTCTTTCGTCCAAGTAGGTGTTCTTTGCTGTTCTGAGGCGGCGGTTCGTAATGATACGGAGAGATTTGGATTTTGACTCGTCCTCATGATCAGCTTTTGATGAGATGACCTTGAAAGGAATCCAGGGACTTGTTGCTGAGTGGGTGGGTGAAGGTGTAACAGAGCTATCTCCCGCCAATGATGAGGAGGGTGATGCATCTTCAAGAATAATAAGAGCCTCCTGAATATCGGCAGGGTTTAGGTGAGAGTAGGGTCCTTCTCGTACAGCTGATAGATGTGGTGGTTTGGGACGAGGAGCGGCCCTGAGCTTGTGTTAGTCGTACGGATAGAATATGTAGATACAGGAAGACAAGCTGATCTCATCAACAACAGAATGTGTACTCACCTCTTAGAGGGTCTCACCTCGTAAACACACTGAGGCTGGGGAAATCGACGGTAGCAGTTGGTACACGGCTGACCCTGAGAACACTAGAGTGAAGCAGTCAGTAGCCACACTCCAAGGAATAACCCTCGAACAAACAACGGTACCTTTTGCTTGCGGCGACGACACTCGAGGCACGATGACGTCTGGCGCTGAGAAGAGCGTCGGCGTCTGGCTTGCATCTGCGTGGCTTCAAGTACCGGCATGATGCTGTGCTGTGCTTGTTGCACCAACGCGATTGACGTAGGTCAAGAGAATGTATGATTGGCCTGTGACAGAAGCCAGAGCCACCAGAGCTCCCCGAAAGGCGAGACACTGAATGAGGTTGTTGGTCGAACGAACAGGCCCCCGGGGAGGGGAGGAGGGGGGAAAAGAAGCAAGGATGGGGATGGTGTTGGTTCGCAATGTGACAGATCAAGGATATGGATCAGTAGGTAGGTAGGTATATCTGGACAAGACAAGACAAGACAAGACAAGACACAAAGGGATGTAGGTAAGAAAAGGGAGCTTAGCTACGATATAGGCAGATAGATGGCCAAAGCGAAACAAATAAAAAATTGTCTGCGAGCGTTCGACCAAACGCGGCCAGGCCAGATCGCGCGTGTTTGTTTTTGGTGGCGTGCAGGCAGTATCCGTATCTTGGAGGGATTCCTTTTTGCTTGGCTTGGCGCCTGAATGTTTCACCTGGGACTTGTATCGATGTCGACGCAAGTTCAAGTCAACTGCGGCTGCCACCAAACTCTTTTGTCTCTACCTACATCGCTCACGACAAGCTTCCAGTTCTTCAGTGGCTCTTCTTGGCGCGCAAGCAGAACAAAAGAAGAGGTGCGGCAGCCCAAGTCTTGGCGTCGAGATGGGAAGTTCTACTAACACTAACTCACCGTCTGCACAACGTTGAAGAATTATCTTTTAACAAAATCCCAAGAGTTTTCGAAACAAGTCTAGACCGTCTACAATGCAGCTGTAGTTCCCAGGCTTGATGTTTCAGGCCAAGAGTCTCGACTGGCCAAGGAAGAGATACTACTGCAGCTCTTAGCCAGAAACATCCAGTCAAAACCGATAAACTCTCCTGGACATGCTTAGCAAAAAGGTTCAGGCTATCCCTGGATTGGCAAGCGAAGTCGCGAATGCCGACGGGACGATAAGGTACGGACAGCATGTAAGCCGGACGATTTACTACGCCTCATCATCACCTAGGGATTGCTCTAGAACCAGCATTGGAGTTCCCAACAAGAAATTACATTGTGTCTCGTGGAATCGATATCCTATTCTCCCAGCCATATCATCCACCAAACGCAAAGTGGGAGATCTGCATAAGACAATGGGGTTCTTTTCTTCCATAAGGCCTAGACCTTGATCATGGACATAGCTGCCTATCAGCCACGGTCTAGTCTTCATTACTCTCGACAGCCCTACCAGCAACTTGAAATTAAACATGCAGCAGTAAGTGCAAGTCAAATAAGCTCATGACAACTTCTCATTAGACGGTATCTCGTTGGTTATCACGATATTCCATACATCATCCTCAAAACGAGACAAGAAGCCATTTTCCATTCATACATGACAAACATTGTATAAATATAAGCTTCGGTATCATTCCATCAACGTCATTCAATATACATTCCAAAATTTCGCGTCAAGGAAAACCAGGTGGTATCTAGTTGTGCAGAAGAAAAAAATAGTCAAGAAAACACATCGCCAATTCCTTCATCCGCAACGCCTGTTCTGTGTTTGTTCTAGGGTTCATATCGTGAATTCGAGCTCGTTAGGCGCAATCAAGTTCCATATATGTCGATTTTTCGGTTCAAAATGCATGCGAAAGTATCATATCGCTAGAAACGGGCGGTTGAAGCATACTATCGTCCGCGGTAGTCGGGCTTGCGAGCCATGTTCACGGGTGGGGGTTCGTCATCATCCAGCGGATACGGTGGCGCAGCCATAGGAGCTCGTCGACCACCATGATGCTGCTGACTCTCTGGGAGAGGTGTCTTGGGAGGCAGTGGAGGAGGCTCGATTCGTGCTGGTGGCGGTGCCGCCTGGTCTGTTGGGGGCGGCCTAGGATACTCGTCTGGGCTCATAATGGCGATTAGATCCTGGCCCGCTGCATGACGGTACTGCGCTGGCGTCGGTGACGACACGGTCAAACGATCTTCGGGGTGCAAGTTCGGAGCGCTGGCGCTTGGAAGACGAGGTCCCATGGGAGGAGAAGCAGGTGATATGAGTGATTCTGGATGCATGTGCTCGTTGGAGCTTCGAGGCGAGCCGTTGTGGTTGTGAAGGTGTAAGCTATCTGAACCGGATTCGAATGATGATCGGCTTGCTGGGCTGTGAGGGAGCGGAACAGACATTGGTATATCCCCTGGGAGTTCAAAAGCCATGGGTGTTTCCCACGTGCTCGAGGTTGACTTGACGATTTCTGGAATTCCCTCGGGAGCTCGTGCGTGGCGGATCCTGGCTCGATGAATCTTGCCAAGCTTTGATGAAATGCCCTGAATCATTTTTTGCTCGGCCTCCCTTGACATATATCTTCGCGTTCCAGTGCTGATGTCTCCCAATCGGTTCCATTCGTTCATCCCAAACTCACCAACGCCTACCTCAACGTTGAGACGGTAGTAGGCGTCGATGCTGACGTTTCGCTTTCCCAGGTGCTCGCGCATCATGTACTCGTGGATCTTCTCGCAACCCTCAATTTTGGAGATCAACTTCCTACGTGCCTCCGCAAACTCGCCCAGGAAGCCTTCATACCACATTTGCGAATTCGAGTCACTACCCTTGGGTCGTCGACCAGTACCGACACTAACAAAGACACCCACTTCACGGCCGGGCCACTCGTTGACCACTGCTTCGTCTAGTGCTTCGGGACTAGGGTTGAACGTGCCCAGGCCATCGTCATGGAATACTGACTGACCGATGGTGATGGGCTTGAATGCAAGACCAATGGAACAAGTGGCTCGACCAGCCTGCCAGATCTTGCAGTCGAATTCGGGCGGGGGCTCTTTTCGGGAATCGTAGGATCGTAGGAGAGCAGCTGGCGTGCCTCTAGGTGAGCCTTTGTATACTGCTGTAACCGCGCTGCGATGGATTAGTATGATGCCATTGTATCTTGGAATAGACCGTAGGATAATGACTCACGTCTTGGTGCGATTCTCTCGATGATCGTACAGGCGCGCATTGGGATCGCCGTATCTTGAATTGTACGCGGGCCGATGCTGCATTTGAGAGGCGGGACTGCGAGCGCTGAAGCTCACGGTGCTGGCATTGCTTTGGTTCCGGCGAGGACCAGCACTCGAGTAACTTGCCGCATTCAATGGGCTAGTGAGGGGAGATTCCACTCTGTCATTGCCTTCTCTTTCCTTGATAGTGTGTTCCTGGACAGCTGCCTTGATAGCTTCCTCCAGCTTGCTAGCCTTGAACAAAGTTGATCGATAGGGAATTCCGGCGATAGTCTTGTCTGTCTGGAAAACCATGCGCGTCATGCGAACGTAGAGCTCCTTACAGGTCTCGAGGTCAAGGCGCAGTCGTCCCAACATGAGGGCGATCAGCCCGCCCGTACCGGTACCGACAATGAGATCGAAGTGGTCGCATGGCTTGGGGATTTCGTGCCGCTTGGGAGCGCGGCCCTCGATTTCGACAAAGGTTCGGTGCATAAGCTCCTGTACAATGATGAAGATTGAATAACCTCGGACACCACCTCCATCTGGGGCGCGTGTTAGCAGTTAGGAAGGGCAAGAGGATGGCATCTCGGCGGGCGCTTACCGAGTGAAAGAACTCGAAGAGGCGGTCCCTTGGTTGTATCCTTCCTTCTGACTCCACCCGAGTCCATCAGCGCAGAGGGCGTGGTTGGGATGCGGCTTGCGCTTCAGATCAAATTGGGAGGGTAAGATATCGAAGATTTGGAGGGTTGAGAAGGTGGCAGTGTCGCGCAAACGCTGGGAGAGAACTGTTGATGGCCTCGTCTACTCGTGAGTGCAATGCCAAGACGAGATCAGGCGTACGGTTATGTATGGAGAGAATACTGATGATGACGCCTCGTGCGCGAAGATACAAGGCTTCGATGTTTTAGACAAGTAAGTGCCCGCTTAGGTGGGCGGCCCAGGCAGACAGCCATAGCCCGTTATTCACGGTGGAAGGTCTTGGCTGGCAGTGACCTACAGTAGGTACCTACTGTACAGCCCAGAGCCCACACTACGTAAGTCGCCCCGCTTCAAGGTCCCTGGCGGGCGGTTGATTGATTTTTAGATCCCTGAAGGCCTGACGCAACAACGAACGGACCTTTCGGAATCGAGCGCGGGTCTTCCATTGGGGTTTATCCTCTTCCCGTGGATAAGCTTGGAAGCTTCCTTACTGATGGTGCCTCTCAAATCCTTGCACCCAAGAGGAACTTGCCAGGAAACTCACACGCCACTACAGATCCTGACAGTGCGGTTGGACACCCGTGGCCTGGCTACTGCACGGTTAATAGAGAGGTTGGACATGGATGATGCAGCTCTGTTCTCCCTGTAAATGACTGCCGTTCAATCACTTTGCAGTTCGTGATGTTGTACCTACAAAGCTGAAACGACATCTCATGTGGTTTACAGGACACGAGACGGCCCCAGGGTGGCTGTGTAAGCTTGGCTCAACCGCAAACGCTTTTCTGCCCATTTACGGGTCCTCGCAGGGCTTGGCATCCTTGACTTAGACGCCTCGCCTCGGCTGGAGACCAGAGTCGTTTCCTCGTATTCTGGTTTGCAGGGAGACATCTGCGATCTATCAACCCGAACCAGCGGAAGTATATATCTCCGACGAAAATCCCATCTCAAAGTGCTAGGGTTTTCCACAGATTGCGATTGGATTTGCTACAGAGAAGAACAAGGCCCAATTTATAGAGCATCTCACTGGTTGGTCCAAAACTCCACAAGAGCGAGGCTGTGGCTGTGTTTGCCACACACAACTCACCAACCGACCCTTGTCTTGTTGTCTCTGCAGGGTTTCCTTATTCCGTGCAAATCAGGGACGGAAAGCGTTGAGGCCTTATTACTCACAGGGCTGGGTTCCTGGACCACGATTCTGATCTTGAGTGAGGGAGCCAAGTGATACTCGAGAGAACCACTCTCCTACATGGATGGGTCTTACATACACGGAAGCCGGCGGAGCGTTCGGGATACGCGGCTGACGGCTGAGAGGCTGTCTCTGGTCTTGACGAACTGGGCTTGATTCGACGCGTGGTTTCTCACGGAGTTCGTAATCAGGCTATGTGCTTGACTGCCCAACGTTGCAATGCTTACCTTTCGCAGATACGCAGGCAACTCGAGAATATACAGTTATTATATATTGCTATCCATTCTACACCAAGAGGCATCTAGTTGTCCCATATCAAGTTGAGCACGGACAACTGCAAGTACCTATTGCCAAGACCTATAAGATCTTTTAGGCATGCCGTAGATAGTCTAAAAACATAAATCGTAGCTAGAAAATTAAAGTTGCCGTGAGACTCCGGCCCGTTCAGTCGCTGAGCGGGCTTGGTTTGTGTGCCAGTCTTGGTCAGCCTTGACTAACCAACATCCATGGATTCATATCGAAACATGAACAGCAACTCAAGCTGTCGGCATTTCTTCCAGCTTCGACAGTACTAGTTTTTGTTGAGTCGTATTTGGTAGAGAGCAAAACTGCTTGAAGTCTCTGAATGACACATTGGCCAAGTATTATTCTCTTTGCCGGAACAAAGCTTCCTCTAACACATGCAACTCGCGCTGTTGAGCTTTGTTGAACCGGCATACTACACATCGGACAATGAGAGCTCAGTTTCGACATGTCAGCCCTGTCCACACCGAGGCTCTTCTGCTTGTACCTATGCTACTCTGTATATGCAGCTCAAGATTAGGTGTTGTGTTGTTAGAGAGGGTCACCTAGATGGCTTCTGCAGACGGACTCGGCCTCAGAACAGAACAGCCAATCCATTGCGTTTCAACACCCTCATCAACTAGGTAGGCTTGACATTGGTCGCATGCCTTTGTCAGAGGGCATGATATGCATCATGCTCAGGACTGGCAACACAAGTTGTGCATCTGCAATCGGTGCTACCGTAGTGCGTGCCTAGGGCAAGGTTGCCGAGCGGCCCTCTTGTGCCGTCTGTCCCATTCATTCGTAGCCGACCCGGACGTTTCGTGTTCTGGTCTCCTACTCGCCGTCCACTAACCAGCACCTCCTGCCGACTCATCCACAGCCGTGTTGACAAGTTGTCGCCCGCCATTGAGGAGGGGGTGCGCCATCGCTCCACTTTGGAGGCTCACTGCTGCATTGCTGTCGATTTGGATATCCCGTGGCATCCTCGGGTTTGGAGGAAACAGTCCAAGACGATGAGGAGTGGTGATGGGAGAGCAATTGAGGGCTGAACACTGCTGAGCCCTTGAGAGCCGAGCCAAAAGGCGATCACCAAAGTAGATCTCAAGGTGTCGAGGAGCGGCGCAGACAGGTTAAACACCCAAATTGGGGCAACGCTGAGTCTTGGTCCTCTTTAGGTTCCTCGTAGTGTGATGGTGAGGATTGGAGGGGAAAGCATTGAGGCTGGGATTGGCTGAGGAGCCGTAATCAGCCGGCTGTGTCAAGTCTTGTGTGAGAGTGAGTTGTGTGAGCTGTGCGGTCTGTGTATGATTTGTGCAGCACAACCTACTACCTTGATACCTTAGCTACCTAGGTAATAAGGTGCTGGAATAATGTTGACCTGGGGTGTTTACTCGTCTTTCTTCTTTTAAACAGCCGAGGACTTTTGTATAGTCTGCCGTCTTGGGTCCCAATCGTCGAACCCCCCCTCCCCCAGTTTAACTTGCTATCTTCTCCGAGTTTAGAAGTTGCTGAATAAGATGTAGCCGCACAGGAGAAAACAGCAAGATATTATAGCTGTCCATGTGAGTACATGTCCAAAACATTGTACGCTCCTTTGTGCTTTTTGTGCAGCCCAAGCTCAGCCAAAAGCTCCAGCCCGCTGACGAGGTGCAAGGAGGAGGCTGACAAGAAGGCGGAGGCCGCCCCTCTTCTAAGCTCTCTGCATCCTGTGCATGTTATGCTCCGCTATACGCTTCTTCTCGGTTGGCTCTCATCTTGCAGCTCTTCTCGCCTTTCTGCTTGTTTTATCCCCACCTTCCGTGTGAGGATTCGAGACCTTCGGTTAATAGCCAATGGGAATGCTTCAGCAACCCCACTTCCCAAGAGTGAAATAAAGAACAGGAATCTTTCTATCTGAGAGAAAATAAAGAATTTATTTTTAAAAACTGATACGTGACTTAACTTATAATATTTGAATGTGGATTAGTTGAATACTCTATGGAGCCTCTGCATATATACTTAAAATGAGGCTTCAGACTATTAAAAGTATTATAAAATATTTCAACCTCATGTAGGAAACGATATAGCGATTCCGGGCTTTTATTCCCCACCCCCCTGGCTAGGCCACGACAGCCTCGCGCACCTTGGACCCCCCAATTCCAGCCTGCGCCCAGCCTTATTCCCTCGTCCTCTTCCTTCACTTCTTTCCTTACTCTTTATCGTCTCTTGCGACGTCGAGATTCCATGTTTTCGTGGCCTGGTTGATATTTCGCTGTTTCCTTGCCATTGGCCTCTCTCTTAGTCTCTCCTTCTCTACCCCTCGACAAATTTCACACATCATTCGATTAAATTCCCCTCGTCGTATACTTGATCTCGCCATCTCTATTCGATTCTCTCGGCCGACAGCTCTCAAATCCACGACTTTCTCGACTTTTAACAAAAATTAGATACAAAACCTGTCCGTATTGCTCAAACATTGCTGCCTCTGGCCAATTTTGTTCTCCATCGTTTACGGCCGAAATTGATCTCGGTTCAATGATCTTCGCCGGTCTCGCCTGTTGACGATAGCCTCTACCTCGACGAATCCACAATTTTGTCCTCCCTGTCGATGGAACCCTCCAACAAAAAACGAAAGCTGGCCCCCAAGGTCAACGCCACAACACCGAGCAAACCACAGTCTACGCAGTATCCCCACGAATCGGTCAGCTCTTGATTTCCAGCTCCGCGTTCTCGTCTTGCTAACCTGGGCTCTGGATATAGCCTCAGCAACACTATCCGGCTCAGGAGCCCCCCCCTGCTCCTCTCTCCGAACGCCATGACTTTGAATCCTTTGCTCGGCATCTTCAGGATGCTGCCATGCTCATCCAGAGGCAGACCGAACGTCACCCATATACTGACGTCTCTGTTCTACTGCTGAGGTGGGAAGAAGATGAGTCTGTTAATGAGGATCTTGTTGCGCTCGAGCTCGTTTTTCAGAAGCAGTACAAATATCGAACTGAGAGATGGCATATCCCCACGGTGCCTAACCCTAGCATTAAGCTTGGAGTTCAGATGGCCTCTTTTCTTGAGCATGCTAGACCCAACCATCTCCTCATCATTTATTATGCTGGCCACGGTTATGTGAGCTCGGATGGCCAGCTTTTTTGGGCTTGGTGAGTTGGCCGTTTCTCAGATGTGCTCTTCCCCTGCCTCTGACAGCTTCTCCATAGCAATGCTCGAGAAGATGCTGCAAAGCTCAAGTGGGATGGCGTTCGTTGCCTTTTTGAGGATGCTCAGTCCGATATCCTCTTGTTGCTCGACACATGCGCCGTCCCGGACCCCCCAATGGCTGGTAGCCACGGCGTGAAGCAAGCCATCGCGGCTTGCACATCAGATCGTAGCCCAGACAGCCCAGAGAGGTCGTTTACGTCTAATCTGGTCGAAGCTCTGCACAAACTCAGTAGCGGCCGCCCATTTACGACTCAAAGACTGCATGAGGAAGTGCTGTCGTTGAAACAACAGCAACTGGTTCAAACTCCTCGCCAGACCAACGGCAGCACACCGAGTTCGCCGCCCTCTCCACAGCATCCGGTTTTCATATCCCTTACACCCGGAAAGGGCCAGAGCATCGCCCTTGCGCCGATATCTTCACGGCCTCGCACGGGTTCGCAAAACGGTCTTGAGGCGGAAGGTCAGGGTAATCGTGAAGAGCAGCTTATTGACCCAGAGTCTGTCGTCGACCTAAGGTTTGAAGAGCATCGGGTGCTTGTTTGTACAACTTTTGTGGGTGATGCTAGCCCTGACATGTCCTTTTTCTCGCAATGGCTGCACAACACACCACCCCTTGGTGACAAAATCGCAGTAGAGGGCATGTTTCTTGGCCCACCTACTATGCTGCTAATATCTATGCCTCATTCCATATGGAACGTGGTGCAACATGATAAGGTGTGCTGTTTCTTGGGGTACATAAGCTCCCACAACATGATTCACCTCTACCACAGATTAGTAGGCTCTTCTGGAATCAAACCATCTGCCAGAGAAGTAGAGGATGGCCGAATCCTTCTTGAGGCCAGGGATCATGCGTTCGGCACGCCGGCTCGCATTCGACGTGACGAAGGTCACGACCATTCTTTTCATTCACCAGCTGCGAGGGAAGCGCCTAGTTCTGTCGAACGAAAGGAATATCCGCCACAAACTAGTCCTCCAGCACCGGCATACTCCAACCCAACTGCAGCTCATGCCAAGCCCAAAAACGAAGTGGAGGATTCTGCGGAGATGCAAGAGGCCGCTGAACAGCTGAAGGCTTTGAGCCATGTTCGGCATCGAAGTGATGAAACTCAGAACGTGGGCCGGCCTCGAACAATTCTACCTGACGGTATGCCTGAAATGAGGCCTGAAAACGACGGCGACGAGCATGGTAATGATGATCCCCTCTCAACGCTTCGCAATGTCAATGCAACAGCCAAGCCCCCACGTCGGTCACTCTTAAAGCAGGACACACGTTGCAATCACTGCAGTCATGCTCCATTTAAAGATTCATCTTCTTTGAGAAAACATATCGCTGCAGCTCACACTAGGCCGTTTCCTTGTGCGTTTTCGTTCGCTGGTTGCACAAGCACGTTTGGGTCGAAGAACGAATGGAAGCGGCATATAGCATCGCAGCATCTCTGTTTGCAATACTATCGTTGCTCTTCCTGTCCTCAGAGCACTGCTGAGGGTAAAGGAAACGAATTTAATCGCAAAGACTTGTTCACGCAACACTTGCGACGGATGCACGCCCCCTTTCAGATCAAGAGAGCAATTGCCAAGGGCGATAGCAAGCTACAATCTGAATGGGATACTCACGTCAAAGACATGCAGCAGTCTTGTCTTGTCCAGCGTCGGTTACCACCTCAGCGATCAGCATGCCCGAAACAGGGTTGCCAGAGCATATTTGAAGGCCCATCGTCCTGGGACGAGTGGACGGAACATGTTGGCCGGCACATGGAAAAAGGCGAAGGCGGTAGACTCGGAGTGGACAGTCTACTAGCTCAATGGGCGCTGGACGAAGGTATCATCGAGTGCAAGGCAGATGGCGAGTATCGCCTGTCAGCCAGCAACGGAATGACTGGAGGTTCCGGAGGCGGCAGCGGAGGTGTCCCTTCTGCACTGGGGCAGAAAGATTCTGTGTCTACATTGGCACTAGAACCATCACAGCCGGAAGAATCCTTGATCGTGGATACAAAGCCTTCAGATGACAGGATGGAGGTTGACACTCCCGAGTGAAAGTGAGAGCTGAACTGACGATAGTTTCCACATTACGAAGCCTGTGCAAAGCACTGCAACGAGACGATGAAACGAAGTAAATGACCTGGGATTATATATATTGTCCTTTTCTTATTATAGTGACAGTCGCTACCTTGTCCAGTCACTCGCTTAACTTAGACATCTCACGAAATGCACTGATGGAGTTTATTTGAGACAGCGATGCCTTGGGAACATATAACTCTGGCTGGAGCTACGAGAGATGCAAAAGAATAAAAAGTCAAATCTGTATAAAAACATGCCTTGTTAAATTGGTGGTGATCTTCATTGTTAGAAGTTGGGAGTCAACAAGGGTCCTTGGTCCTCGGTAAAATATTTTTGCGTCACTCTGAGAGTGTACCATGCAAGAGTCGAGGGGAAACTTCAGGCTAATCCGAATCAAGCGTCGCAGCTCCATCCACAACCAGGCTAAGACACCAACACCATCCTCCAAACGCTCAAGACCCAGATTCGCGGGTGGACAGACATGAGCTTTCAAGCGCCTCCAAACTCGAATCCCCACGATCCATCTCCGTCTTTGCAATCCTCACCTGCTCCCTCTCCGTCGCCCTCTAGCTCTGCAGCGCGTCACTACCAACAGCAACAGCAGCAGCAGCAGCAGCAACAACAAATCCCGAGCAATCATCAATATTCGCCGCAGCCGCAGCAGCACCAAAGTTTTGGACATACACAGCAGCAACAGCATTTCGTCATGATGAATGGTATGAACGGCGGAAACATGGCTGCGGGCATGCCTGTTCCTACACCTGCAGGCCACCAGGCCGAGCTCAATTACATCTACGGCATGGTTGAGGAGCTCAGTCGCCAGCTGGCAGAGAACCGTCGAGTTACAGAGGATATTGTTAGTGGGCTAGGAAGAGTGAGGAACAAGGCAAAGACGCATGGTATAAGCAACCAGCAGGTCATCGAAGGTGCCGCAGACGACATAAATGGTATGTGCACACCCAAACCGCTCGCTTCAACACTCGCTAACGGCCACAGGCCAGGAACAAAACATCGACGCCCTCATCTCTCTCCTCACCGAATCCCTCGAAAAGGCAAAGTTCAGCCGCGACGCCAATGCCAAACTCCTCTCCCAGTACGCCAGCGCCATGGCCAACCTCCTGCGGCAATTCCACGAGTACAAGACCAAGCACGTAAGCGACGTGGCCGCTTGGCACCGCTCCTACAGGAAGCAGCTCGCCGACGCGCGCGACGAGAATGCACGCTTGCGCGAGCAGATCTGGCAGATGCAGGCCCACGCTGGTCGTGCAAACGAGAGTCTGCGTGACTACCGGCGCAAGTACGATGAGGACGAGGGCCGTTGGAATAGGCTTGTGGAACAGAAGGCAGCACGTCAGGAACTGCGTTTCTGGAAGCGCATGGCGATGCCTGAACTTGACGACGACGATCCATACTGGAGTGACGACGACGACATCATCGATCCGGCTGAGAAGGACCGTCTGCACGAGCTGGACCTCAAGGCAGCGCAAGAGCAGCTCGACAGCCAGGCCGAGGACAGCGATGGCCAGGGCGCGCCGCCGCAGCTACCCTTGCCTGGGATGGGGATCGGGATGGGCATGATGGGAGGTATTGCGATGCAGCGGGAGGATTCTGGTTCAGGTCATGGTGTGCCTGCGCTTCCTCCTCGGCCGTCGAGTGCGGCGTCGAGTACAGGGTCGACGGGGCAGTGAAGTTGACTGATGAGGAAGTGGGAAAATGGGATGTTTTGATTTAGCGATACCCAAGACATGAATGGATATGTACTATAAAGGATGGATAACACGTGGTAAATGTTAGACTATGACACGGTTAAGATGTTTTGACTGAGTGTTCGATGTTGGCAGGGTGTACACGGCGAATGTGAGATTGTTGGGATTCAAGGATGTCTCACTTGTACAACAAAGTATTGAACTTGCAGTGATGAGCCAAATTGAATACCGTCATATCTTGTATCAAACTATTGGCATCGGGCCTGTACTATACACTATCATTACATCGCTATAATGGCCTATCCATCGTCCAATCCTACCAACTCCCTGTGATATCATTTTCAAATCCCTAATCCAAATCATTAATAACCGCTCTGCTCTTTTCTCTGATCCCCATCACCACTGCCACCGTCCTCCCCATTCTTCGCCCCCTCCGCCGCCTCTTGGATACCCTTGTCGTCGCCCCTCAGCTTAGCAAAGTAAGCCTTGATATCCTCAGCCCCAATGGCCTGTCCGCTCTCGGCGAACTGCTGGAAGAAGGGCTTGAGCTGCTCCTTGAGGTGGTTGTATGCCATGACGCCCTCGATGGCACGCACGCGGTCTACGTTACGCAGTGCGCTTTCTCCGCGCTCCAGGAGACTGCCGCTGCCGTGAGAGCCGCCGCCTGCTTGCGAGCCTCCCTCTGATACGGGTGGTTCGTAGACTTCTTCCTCTTCGAGGAGCTGCGGGTGAGGGTTGAGGTATAGGAAGCAGGATGAGCAGTGGCACAGGGCTTCGCGGAAGTTTTCTTTGAAGAAGAGGGAGAACTGGCCTTGCGGGGCGGGAGGGAGGTGGTTCAGTTTGCAGGGGAGTTTGTCGTTGGAGGGCGATTCTTCTGCGGGCTTGTCATCTGGGGCCTCGCTCTTTACGCGCTTGGCCTCTGTGTTTTCTTCCACATCGTCGTCGGCCTTGCGCTTTCGTGAATCCTGGCTGCCCTCGGCCTTGGCTGTCGTTTCAGTTGTGGCAATGGGCTCAAGCTTTTCAATGGCTGGTTCAACCTTGGACTCAGAATCGGCTTGGTTGACGAATACCGCGGGAAGAAAGCCTGGGGTTCCGGCGTAGCGCTTGATCCAGGGGTGGGCTTCGACACATTTGTAGCATAGAAAGCCCTCAAAGGCGTCCTCGTCGGGGAATCCTGGGGGCATGGGAACGTCCTCCTCATCCTCTTCTTCGATTGCAGTTTCGTTGGCATTGTTCTCCTGACCAGCATTCTGAGCCGGGTCTTGCTGCTCTTCATTACCCTCAGTGATGGTCGTCAACTTTGCTTCATCGGCGGTCTCGGGGGCTTTTTTGCTAGGCTTGTCCATCTTTTCGAACCAGTTAGGTCCCATGCCGACAAGACAGCCTGGATGATACCAGTCCTCGCCACATCCACCCGTCTCCACGGTTCCCAGACCAAGACACTGGAACATTGTACCCTTTTGCTGGAAGGGATCATAGTCGCACTGGCAACCGCAGAACCTATTGCGGAAGTTGTGGTTGTACTTGTTGTTCACGTCGGGCTCTTCGGAGTGAACCCCGCCTCGAGTGTTGGTCGTCTCGTTCAGGCGGAGGGTACATGGGCTTGTGGATGGGATGCGCTTGGTGCCGCAGTCGCAGGTAAAGTTTCGCTTCTGGAAGATCTCGACGAGGTTGTGTTCGCCATGGCATTGAATGGAGCACGCGTAGCAAACGCCCGCGGGTGTCCAGTCGTCGCCCTCTTTGGCTGGGGGAGGATTGCAGGTCAAACAGGCGAAGACGGCTTGTCGCAGAGGGCCAAGAATTTTGGTGCATGTGTCAATGCTCTATGAGATTGTTAGAACATGTCGAGACGGAAGAGAATGATATGCGCATACGTAAGGGAGAGCTTCGCGGGCATCAGCCTCGAGGGCCTCTTGGGAGCGAATGAAACTGATAAGCATTAGAAAATGACTATTCCACTCAAGACCAAGATTGAACGTACTCGGCAGCAGTTTGCGAGTCTTCCGAAGCTTGCGACTTGCCAGAGAAGCTGTCCTTGCGCGCATGCGATTGCTGCTGGGGTGCATCTTGGGCAGACGCTGTCGCAGAGGGAGCATCTGTCGACATGATTGCGATGGGTCGACTATGCGTCAAGATGAAAAGTAAAGATTGGAAAACCGTCAAGAATTGATGGTTGATGCAAGTACAAGTACAAGATGAGGAGAGCTGAGCAGTGCTGTAGCCTGCAGGTCAAGTTTGGAGATGGCGAAACAATAACGCGGACACTGAGAGTATAGTTTGTCGCGTGTACTGACGTAGACATTTCTGTCGCCTAGGATACTCGGAGGAAACCACTTTACGCGTACGACAGCAGCTCCAATCAATTAACGCGTAAAGTCGCGCTGCCACACGCGAAATTACCCCTGGTCAATAGCCTCCACTTGGTCTTGTCCGTTTCCCTCCCAACGTCCACATTGAAATCAGCCCCTCTATCTTGACAAACTTTGGGCCTGCTCAACTGCTCAGACACTGCATCACATTACAATCTCCCTTGTGTACAAGATTACTCAAGGCTCGCACATCATGAGGTACGTCTCCTCTTGACACTGCCTAAACAACGACTGACCATTCCAAGCTCTCCCCTCCATCCATCTTCGGCTCGCCCGAATCGCAAACGATCACGAACAGGAGGCGACGATGGACCGTCACCAGCCGCGTTTGGCTCTAGTCCAATGCCTTCATCACCGCCTGCCGAGTTCAACATGGCTCACGGCGTTGACGACGACGACGATATCGAAGAGGAGACACAGATTCAGGACGACATCGATGAACTAGACGAAATGGCCGAAGATGATGTCGATCTGTTTCGTGAAGGCTATGAAGCCGATTACCGCGGTCAAGAGAACGATACATACGAGGATATTGATATCGACGATGATGAATACGCAGACATGAATCTTGGTGATCGACGCCGTCTAGAAGCTCATCTCAACCGAAGGGATCGTGACGTCGCACAACGGATGCCCCGTGGTTTCCTTCCCGACGACGAGGATGATGGTGATATCGATCTGACTGCCCAGCCTCGCCGTCGTCGCCATCACTACGACGAAGATCCCGACGATATGATGGATACCGACATCATGGCTGAAGAACTGTCGCTTGAGGCCCTTGGTGATGTCAAGGCGTCCAACTTGACCGAGTGGGTTTCGCAGCCTTCAGTCCAGCGCACGATCAAGCGCGAGTTCAAGGCCTTCCTCACATCTTATACCGATACCTCTGGTTCGTCCGTCTACGGTAACCGAATCCGAACCCTTGGTGAGATCAACGCCGAGTCTCTTGAGGTCTCGTACGAGCATCTCTCCGAAAGCAAGGCCATTCTGGCTTATTTCCTGGCCAATGCGCCTGCTGAGATGCTTAAGCTCTTTGACGAGGTTGCCATGGATGTCGTTCTTCTCCATTACCCCGACTACGAGCGCATTCACTATGAAATCCACGTTCGAATCTTCGACTTACCGGTCCACTACACCCTGCGACAGCTTCGTCAGTCTCACCTCAACTGCCTGGTCCGAGTCAGCGGTGTAGTAACTCGACGATCGGGTGTCTTCCCCCAGCTCAAGTATGTCAAGTTTGACTGCACCAAATGTGGTATTACTCTAGGTCCTTTCCAGCAGGAATCCAACGTGGAAGTCAAGATCACCTACTGTCAAAGCTGCCAGTCCAGAGGACCATTCACCCTCAACTCAGAGAAGACGGTCTACCGCAACTACCAGAAGCTCACCCTCCAGGAATCTCCCGGTACAGTACCTGCTGGACGTTTGCCACGACAGCGTGAAGTTATTCTTCTCTGGGATCTCATTGACAAGGCAAAACCTGGCGAGGAGATTGAGGTGACTGGAATCTACCGCAACAACTATGACGCTCAGCTCAACAATCGCAACGGCTTCCCCGTTTTCGCCACTATTCTTGAAGCCAATAATGTCGTCAAGTCTCATGACCAGCTGGCTGGTTTCCGAATGACTGAAGAAGATGAGCAAGAGATCCGCAAGCTGTCTCGAGACCCCAACATTGTGGATAAGATCATCAACTCAATAGCCCCTAGTATCTATGGACATACCGATATCAAGACGGCTGTGGCTCTGTCGCTCTTTGGTGGTGTTGCAAAGGTTACCAAGGGTGCTCACCACCTACGAGGAGACATCAACGTCCTTCTTCTAGGTGATCCCGGTACAGCCAAGTCCCAGGTTCTCAAGTATGCCGAGAAGACCGCCCATCGAGCTGTGTTTGCTACTGGTCAGGGTGCCAGTGCAGTCGGTTTGACAGCTAGTGTTCGTCGTGACCCTCTTACCAGCGAGTGGACTCTGGAGGGCGGTGCTCTCGTGTTGGCTGATCGTGGAACGTGCCTCATTGACGAGTTCGACAAAATGAATGACCAGGACCGAACATCTATCCACGAAGCCATGGAACAGCAGACCATTTCCATTTCCAAGGCCGGTATCGTCACCACTCTACAAGCCCGCTGTGGTGTTATTGCAGCTGCCAACCCTATCGGCGGTCGATACAACTCTACAGCCCCCTTCTCTGCCAACGTAGAGCTCACAGAACCTATCCTGTCCCGTTTCGACATTCTCTGTGTGGTTCGAGATACTGTCGAGCCTTCTGAAGATGAACGGTTGGCTCGATTCATTGTTGGGTCTCACAGCAGAAGCCATCCCCTTAGCCAGGCAGACCAGGACTCGATGGAGGTTGAGCATGATACCCAAGCTGAGACTCAAGCGACTGCTTCGGCTCGCAAGCCCGAGGGCGAGATCTCTCAAGAACTGTTGAGGAAGTACATCCTATATGCCCGAGAGCATTGCTCGCCTAAGCTCTACCATATAGACGAGGATAAGATTGCACGACTCTTTGCCGATATGCGACGAGAGTCTCTCGCCACTGGTGCCTACCCTATTACAGTAAGTTATCTCTATCTTTGAAATACAACAACATGTATCGCTAACGAACATAGGTGCGACATCTTGAAGCCATCATCCGCATTAGCGAGGCCTTCTGCCGCATGCGACTCTCGGAGTACTGCTCTTCGCAAGACATCGACCGCGCCATTGCTGTCACGGTGGACAGCTTCGTGGGTAGCCAGAAGGTTAGTTGCAAGAAGGCTCTCGCGAGGGCGTTCGCCAAGTACACGCTGGCGCGGCCGGGTGGCCAGAAGAAGACTGGTGGTGCGAACAGCCAGGCGCGACGACAGACTGCTGTCGTGGGTTAAGATGAGTGCGTATAATTAGGGTTGCTTTGACTTGGCGAAGAAGGGATTGGGAATGGATATCAGCATGGCGATGGCGGATTGTACTGTACATGAGTTGAAGGACTATCTAGCTGTAGATTTAATGTGTCATGATATGAACATATACTGTCACTTGGAGCATTTCTTTGTGATTTCGGATCGCTTAGAGGAAGGCCTTGGCTCTCAACTGCGATGCCACTGTTAACGCCCTGCCAGCCTTGATTGCTCCCGTTTTGCTCCTCTCTCTGCAATACTCAACTTGGATAACACTGTCTTTGTCTTTGTCTTCATCTGCAACTGGTGCGTGTTGACCTTGGATTCATCCCCTAGAGCATTCCTCTCGCGTCGTCCAGTCATTTCCAACTCCCATCTTGTCCTTGAGTGTGCCTTCCGCACAAACCGGACCTACATCTACATGTGCAATCTTGATCAAAGTCAAACTCCTTTTTCCCACTACATTAAATTCGGCAGATGACTATACCCCATACTTAATCGACGAATAGCAGGCCAAACCTTTATCAACAACCTCATACATCTGCAGTCATGACTTCGCTCATTGCACCTCTCTTCGTATTCGCCTTCTACGTCGACGGCCTCGGCGAACCAGCCCCAGTCCCTCCCAAAGAATGGAGTCTGCTGGCTCGTATCCGATATTACATGTTCCACAAACGATGCTGGCATATGTATCAGGGTCTTTTCGTCATGAGCGGCGTGGCAGGAATGACACACGTCGTTTTGACCTGGAATACCTCACACTTGCGGCCATCAACGACCAACTTGATTATCAGTGCCGTTTTATACTGGCCTATTGCGGCTAGTTTGGCATGTGAAGAAAGTCATGGAGCAATAGATGACGAGATGCTCGAGGAACATGAACGCTGGCTGTTTTGACTTTTCGTGGTGGATGGGTGTGTCTCTTTGCTTGTTCTATCATGGGCTGCGAAATGGTCTTCGAGGCGTGTCTTTGCAGACTCCGAATTACCTCTTTGGGGAAGATATGATTGGGGGTACCTATACTGGCTATTATTGAGGTGAATTTGAACAGCCTCTGTCTTACAAGAATTTTATGAGCTGAGCAATCAACAGGAAGTCTTAGGGGCAGAAGCCATCAAGCTGACAAAGGAGGTAGAAGTGTGTTCCGTGATCAGTGAGGCCACATGCGAGATACACAAGTTGGCCTTCCATATATACAATAATTGATTGGTGTAACCTCTATATGCTCTAGGCTTTTGTATGTACAAGTCTAATAATGCTGGGGCAACGAAAGATCAAGCCTTGAACGCGAAGAACTTCTCAACAGCTGCAGTGAACTGATCAGGGTCCTGGAGCGGCGCAAAGTGACTCACGCCCTTCAGGATCTGCAACTGACTGCCCTTGATAGCCTTGTGCAGCTTTCCAGGCGTGTCCAAGTTGATAGCCTCTTCATGCTCCGCGCCAACAATAATAACTCTGCTTCCATCGATAGTACCCAGCTGCTCATCCGTAATATGCGGCAGCGTGTTCTCAAGGGTGTTGACCTTATCGGCAAAGAGAGTGAAGTTGGCCTTGGGCTCCAGCTTGGGGTACTCGATGCTGCAGCGAGTAACGAATTCAGTAAAGATGGCCGTCTCTGGGAAAGTAGCGTTACTCTCTTGAGGGTTGGCAGCGCCTCCGAAGATAAAGGCCTTCTCGATGGATGCTCCGAGGGCAGGGTTGACGAGTGCGGAGAGGGTTGTCATGGCGCCGTCGGACCAGCCTACGACGTTGTACTTGTGGATGCCGGCGGCCTTGAGCTGGGCGTCGATGTCCTTGGCGAAGCCATCGTAGGTAAAGACGTCGTCCACGTTGAAGGTAGAGCGGCCGTGGCCTCGGCGGTCGAGGGCGATGACATAGTGTCCCTTGGCGATGAGGCGAGATAGGACGGATCCGAAGTAGGCAGAGTAGCCTAGACCGCCATGGTCCAGAACAAGGGGAGTTCCACCAACATTCTTGTTGTACTCTTGCATCCAAAGGTGCACGCCATTGATGGGCATGAGCTTGGTGTTGATGGGGGCTGGAAGCTCTGGGGTAGGGGGGAGTGTCAGCCAGAGAGGCTTCTCCTGGCGCACAGCCATGCCATTGGCAACGGCAGCGAAAGCAAGGACCTGTGTAAACAACATGGCGAATATAATTTGCGGATGAGTTTCAGGAGGAATCCAGAGGCAGTCGGGTCGAGTCATTTATATGCCAGATATAGTGGTCCGAGCTACGAAAATAGGAGCCCGATAGAGCTGCGATAGGTTCGGAACTACCGATAAAGTTCAGCCCAGCAAAAGACAATTTCAATGGGAACGCGCGATTCTTCTGAATAGAGATTAATCCCATGCTGGGGGTACCTTGTCCAAGTGCCTTTGTCCCCTGTTCTAGTAGGGAATTCGAAACCGAAGGTCGAAGCCGTTGGAAACTTAAACTCTCGTTTAGCGGCTAGCACGGAACTCAGAATTATGCCAATTACTATGTACCTACTTTTAGAACGTGCTTAGACTTTGCTATTTCTCTTCGCAGAGGCGCTATAAATATTTGCTGGGCTAATGGGATGTTGAATGTTGCTCTGTTAACCTGAAACTTTAAGCTTCACAGCACTAGTGCAATAGTCTCAGGTACAGGTGCTTTAAAATTGAACCAGAGGAAACTTTTCAGAAAGCAAAGATCTCAATGAGTATGGCTCCAGGATAGTAGACTAAGCGTCTCCAAGCGGTATTTCAAGTTTAGATCGCTCTACAAGCTGAACCATGATTTGTGAATTTAGCTACCCTGGAAAGGAGTTCAATATCGTTTCTGACACGGACCCTATAGATGCCAGCTGTGCAGTCTTAACAGGGAGGATAATAAATCAATAAAAGGTGTAAACGCTTCCTAATGAATGTGGTCTTCTACTTTATTAGGACGGTAGCATAAGCTCAATAACACTCTCCGGGGACGCAGAATTGGAAAATATACCAATAACCTCTAGTCCTGCCTCCGCCGCGATAGCCCTAAAGTCCTCTTCAGTACGCTCACACGCCTCTCCAATATGTCCCAGCATCATCATATCCATAGACGTAGCGGGTACAGAGGGATGCTCTTCAGAGAGCACAATCTCATTGACAAGAACCTTGGAGTAGCCAGGCTTAAGAGCCGGCTTCAAGCTCTTGAGAATCTGAACTCCATGTTCAGCACTCCAGTCGTGTAGGATGGAGTGGAGGAAATATGCTCGTGCGCCTTGGACTGGCTGAGGGGTGAAAAAGTCGTGTGTTTGGGTTTCAAACATGGATGTCTCTGAGACATCTGAAATGACTTCGGGAAGGTCTTGTAGGATCAGACGGCCTGGACACTTGTTCCCCTTTGCGAAAGAAGACATGTCATGACCACGACCACCTCCCACGTCGACAAGAAACACATCGCTGTCAGTCTCATCATAGCCCTCAGCAAGCCGCTCAGCAACGGGATAGAACATCCACCAGTCAGGGTTCCCAGCTCTGTACACAGACATGAAAGATCCAAACCAGTGCACATAAGGCGGGTTGGCAATAAGCCAGTCGAAGAAGGGAAGCGTTGAATTGTGAGCATACTGATAAGGCCCATCCGTCAAGCCAGGTGGCTGGTAGTTGGCCTGCTTGAAATGGTCAGGGAAGAAGCAAAAGGTCTTTGCTGCGGCACGTGAGCAGAAGTTGATGCTGTGCTGGTAGTTCTCCTGGGCGAGAGTGTTGGAAAGTTCTGTTGCGTGCCAGCCGGTGGACTTTGAATAGGTTACGACTTTGTGGGCGACAAAGTGTCTCATGAAACGCTTCAGCAAAGGTTCAGCAATGCCTGTCTTTTCAACCAGGGCCTCGGTGCTGAGTCCACCTTGGGCCTTTTGGAGGTGTTGGAAGATCTTGGTGTTGGCTGCGACTTCTAAACTGCCACCCAGAGAAGCCTATTGACCAGGTCAGTGACAAGACAGTAGGTGATGGACAGTTCACGCACAGTTGCGAACCAGATACGTTGGATCAAATCAGTAGGCGTCTCAAGTTCCGCAAGCAACTGGCGGTTGAGATCAAGGAGAGTTTCGCGAGCCCCGAGCTCGTTTTTGTCGTAAGCTGTGGCTGCATCCTGCATGCGTTTTACGATCTCTGAAGGTTCCATACTGTCGGTTCTGTGTTGGTTTGAGAGAGAGAGAGAGAGAGAGAGAGATGAGATGAGATGAGATGGGAGAAGTAAGTATCCGTGCATCAGGTGGCTATTCAAGGATCTTTAAT
Organism: Fusarium sp. NRRL 66739; assembly: GCA_021655895.1. Classification (NCBI taxonomy): domain Eukaryota; kingdom Fungi; phylum Ascomycota; class Sordariomycetes; order Hypocreales; family Nectriaceae; genus Fusarium; species Fusarium sp. NRRL 66739. The sequence continues at coordinate 33,869 of JAJJWO010000128.1, forward strand.
CACTCGGGGCGTTCTTGGCAATGCCAGTCTTCGGTCTTTGGGTGAGCCATGGCCTCATACCACATCTCATCCTCGTTACTGGAGGAGAGAGAAGAAAGGTGGAACTGTTGTTGGTTGTCGACTCTGCCAGGGGCTGATATGGGGCTTCCCCTGGACGTTTTCAAGAAACGTATGATGCCACGATCTGGATTTCAGCCCTCTGATCGTCGTGCTTTGCTGATTTTCAAGCCTCAACCGCAATGATCAGAGACATCCTGTGGATCAGTAAGCAGTAATATTGTGAATGGAATTCGGGATTGGTCCTTGACATGGCAAACAAATTGTCTGAGAAACAGACTAACTTGAAGTGTTCCACAATAGACAACCGTGAGAGGGCGACTAACCTAAACTGCACCACAATAGACGCCATGTCACCTAGAGTTAAACCTCCCGCTCCCGAATCGCGACAGGGTCACACTCGGAAGGTGAGTTTCTTTAGGCTTTTGCTCCCGAGTCCCCGAGTATGAGCCAATCGCGTTGTTCTCAACAAAGCGAGGGGATCCTAGTTACCGCATAACCGACCCCTCAGATGATGGTTGTTAGTTGTTAGCGCCAACACTGAGTATTATTCCCAGTGGATCACCACTACTTTGACAGTCTGGATGCGTGTAAACACAGGCTTTCGCAGCCAACAATTGTCAATGAGTTTGTTTGTTGGCTCATTGAGTTATCGGATGATCGACTTTCTTTGTTTCAGTTCACAGACTCGCTTGTTCGGTCAAGTGGCACGACGCGAGACCGCGATAATAGACGAATAGGCAATCATAGAAGAAGTAGTAGTAGTAGTAGTAGTAGTAGTAGTAGTAGTATTTACTCAATATAATAAGAATCTCCCGTGCGGAAAAGCTCTACCGCTTAGCGCCCAGTGCTATCTTCACGTATCTCTTGGCAATGGACTCAGATAACATTCCGACTGATTCGAGACAGACCGAGCTATGTCTGATAGCCTGGATCTTTACTGGCATGGCTATTGCCACCGTGCTGACCAAGCTCTTCACAACGGTTGTCGTTTTTCGACGAGCTGGCTGGGACGACCTGATGATTGTCTTGTCTCTGATTGGCAGCATCGTTGCATCCTCCTTCGTACAGGCATCTGCGGATCTTGGTCTTGGAAGGCATACAGCTGCTGTTGCTGCTGAGCCTGGGGGAGCAGAGAGGATGGTCAAGACTAAGATTCTGCAAGTATTTGGCTATCGTGAGTCCAATCTAATTCTATGGTGTTTATGATAGAAAGACTAACTAGTCAAGCCTTCAACATCATGGCCTACAGTCTTCCCAACGTCGCCATCTTGATCCTTATCGAACGACTAGCCGGTAAAACAGACAATGTCTCTCGTCGATTTCTCCGCATCGTCGTTGCTACGCAGATAGTACTCGCAGCAGTGTCAATAGTTCTCATATTTGTTCAATGTCAGCCAACGAAGCTGCTATGGGATCAGTCAGCCGAAGGCGAATGCTGGAGCCCAGATGTTTTCAACTACACATCCTACATCGTCAGTGGATTCACAGTCTTTACCGATCTCGTCCTTGCCATTGTCCCGGTCCATGCGTTTTGGAAACTGCAGTTGAAGCTACAAGAGAAGCTTGAGATCACATTCATGCTGGGGTTAACGTTTCTTTCTGCAATCTTTACTATAATCAAGGCAGTGTACCTGGACACGTTTAATGACAGAGAAGATCCCTGTAGGTCCTCCAAATCATTCAGCCTTTGCAGACTCGGAGCTAATCAATGGTTAGTGTACAACGTCGTTACCTTGATCATATGGGGATTGTAAGACACTCTCTTAGTACTATATGATTTCTGCTAACGATTTACATAGGGTTGAGCAAAACGTCGTCATCATGGCCGCCAGTGTCCCAACTCTAAGACCACTCATCCGTCTTGTAAAGGATAAACATCCAATGCGTAGTGCAGCTGGGTACATCAAAAGCGGTAATTCGACTGACCCGAAAAACAACGTCAATGTCTCAGTCTCAGAGATCCCGCTAGATAGCATTCAGCGTCAAGCCGCGCAAGGAAGTCAGCCTAGTTTCGAAGCGCACAATTCTTCTGATGACTGGAATGGGAGATATGCTACGACAAGGTTCGAGTCAGTCTAGGTTTAGAAACCATTTTATATATGACAATACAATTGAGCGTTTATCAACACCACTTGATTGAAGTCCATGAATGAATGGGTGGGAATGACAGCTTCAACTTAAATTTCCATTTATTCCTTAATCTAGCTTAGGGATATTCAAGTCCAGCTGACCACACGAGTTCATACACTTCAAACCAAGTCGTAGCCACTTAAAGGCTCTGGGGCCCTCGCATTTGATCCAATCTCATGCCATTCAACTTGCAAGGTACGTAACAAGTACCGTCATCCATAACGTGTCTTGGGGATACCTGCTCCCTTGGTAGTTCAACAACCCACGTCCCTACTTGTCGACCTTGACGACAACTTTGGTGACTAAATACCCGTCAGCAACTTCTCCAGCACTAATCTTTGGATTACTTACCCTCTTGAGCAACAACCGTAATCTTGGGCTTCAGTGCGGCGTCGATGAACTGTGCAAGGTTGATAGACGCAATTCCATCAATGAGTCCAAGGTCAAGACCACCCAGCTCCAGCTTGGACAGCTCAAACTTGTCAAAGATGCCAGTCTCGGCAATCGACAGCATGGTCGAGAGCGTCTGAAGCTCCAGCAACGACTTGAGGCTAAAGTCCTTGGAGACAAAGAGATCGGTAAAGGCTGCAACGTTGAGGTTGTTCTTGCGGCCCAGAGCCTGGAACTTGCCAAGATCTAGTTCGTTGACCCTGAGCAGGTAGTTGAGGTCGACCTGGCTAAAAGCAAGCCCGCCACGGTTGTCATCGTCGTCATCTTCGCGGTCTTTCTCGCGGCGGTCCTCACGATCCTTCTCTCTGAGGTTCTCACGGTCTTGTTCACGGTCGCGCTGGGGCTCGCTTACGTTGAGTCTGGCGCGCTCTTGGGCGAAGGGCGAGATGACGCTGGGGACGGCGGCAGCGAAGGCGGCGGATGCAACAACGAAGAAAGCCGAGAACTTCATCTTGAGAGAGTTTGATGGAGTGGTGTGAGTATATGTTGAGAGAATGAGTGGAGTATGAATATCAAATGGGTATATGGAAAAATGAGCACAGCTCTAGGGGCGATAAAATGGAACAAGGAATGGAAGCCAAGAGCACAGCTGGATTGGTTAGTGTTGATTTTTATGATGGCTTTAAGTCATATTACTTACCTCTAGGAAATGACTGAAGGGTATAAAGATAGACCGGATGTTGGAGAAGGAATGGTCGTCTTTGGGAGTGGCCATCACATCTTTATAGAGCAGGCCACATTGAGATGCCACCAGTTGGAAAGTTCTGCCATATCACCCAAGAGCCACACTAACTCTACTCACAAGGCTGTCTCAGGATAGTCTCCTCTTCACGGAAACAACAGCGCCCGGAGCCAAGACGGATAGAACAACCCACCCAAGAGCCTCATGGTAACAGAAGCCTACGGAAACTTGCGTGGCGTGCTTCAAGAGGGGGGAAAGGTGCTAATATGGGGTTATTCGTAACCGGCAACATCGGTTCCTTTTGGGAATGTCATGTCAATAGGGCTGTCGTGGTGTATGGTTACCGTTTGACACTACTTCATCCGCACATAGTGACGATCACACCGGAAGACGAGTAGGAAGGCCGGCAAGGAATGAATTGTGTCAGTCAAAGTATGGAGTAGAGTAGAGTTGGCCCCACGTATAGATATGGTTTCTGTTATGCTTCTTTAAGAGACAGGGGTTTGTTGCGTGTCCAGTCTGAGCTTCAGTGTTTCGTGTCTCAGGGCGTTGATCACACAGCAGGCATTGACTCGGAACGTTGAAATTTGTCTCACATCGGTAACGGAAGAGTTGATCCCGATGGAATAAAGTGACGAAGTCTAGATCTAATACCTTAAGACTCTCGCTAAGTATCTTAAACATGGTATATTACTCTGCCAGGTTTATTTCTGATTGAAAACCCAATGCTCGTACACTCCCCCAATGCTTTCTACCACCCAGACTTTATACCAGCGATAGAAGAAGCTTCTCAAGCCCTATACATTGCGTATTGATCCCTCATTCGTGCGACTTGCTCCGGAGTGAACTCGGTCAAGCACGGGCTTCTCAATGTTAGTTTTCTCTCTCAAGCATAGATTCAGATAAGGATAACATACTCTGGTGCGTAGTTCATGTAGTTATGAACAGGATCCAGTCCTGGCTGGTCAGGGCAAGTGTTGAGAGGAGGCGAAGATGTGCATCCCTCCCAAGAAGGATCAGCATGGGCAGGGGTGTCGGCGATGCCCTCAGTATGGTCACAGCCACCTTCAAAAGTATGCGGCAGACCAAACCAATGTCCCGACTCATGAATCGCAAGCTTGCCCCCGTTACTCTGAGTGCTGGCGCCACCAGGAACGACAGAGACGTTGATCTGGCAGCCATCCAGGATAAAATCGTCAGACTGGGGGTCAGAGCTTGCGCCAGGCTTGGGGTAGAAGCAGCGGCCGTTGGTGCCCTCGCCGAGATCCTGGAAGTAGATGTTGAGCGTCTTGTAGTCTCCCTTGCGCAGCTCGCGCTTCATATCCATCTCGTTGGCGGGGTTTTGAATGTCGATGCCGCCCCATGTAGCATTGACTGTTTTCGTGATACCTTCAAGGGTCACGAAGATGTTGTGAGGCTTGAATCCGTCGTAGAGCACATCAAATTGTTCCTTGAGAGTGGCATCCTGATGATCGATCAGTCGGTCTGGACCGCATAGGTTTGTTCTTTACGGTATACGTACGTCGAGGAGCTCCACCTCGCTGGGTGCAATGGCATGGAAATAGACGGGGACAGTGATTTTGGTGTCAGTAGTCATATCCCGCGAGTCGAGAGTTGTTCGTTTCACAGGCGCAGGCTGTCCTGTGGTGCCGCAATGCTGTGTTTGGCCAGCAACTAGCGGCAGTGAAAGTGCCAGGAGATGGTGAGGAGCAACCATTATATTACGGATTATCGATATAGTTTTAGAAGATGGAATGAGATGGAGAAATCTATGCATGCCGATTTGGCCCCTTTATATATACTATCAAGCGAACCGTAGTTTACCCACCTATTAAATCTTAGCCCAGACGCATAATCTTGTTGAATACGAGGTTATTCATCCGGCCCTAGGTGCTCTGACCAGCTTGGCATTGCCCGTATAGTGAGTAAATACTCCACAGCCCAAGGGGCTGGCAAATGAGGAAGATGTCGTATGGACTGAATATAGAACATCACTCATCCTTACCCGCCATCTTGACCGATTTGTCCGTCGACGGAAATGTTTCTAGCGCTTCCGATTACCGATTGGCTGTATCACCACTGCGGAATAAACTGGGTTCCGAGAGATAATAATTTTTCTAGTCCAAGAAGAATACACTGGACGCAGCATCGTCAGCCTTGAAGATATCAAGTGTAGTGTGGTTGACACTGAACCAATGGTGGCCTGCAGGTCTGCTTCCTTAGCACCCTGCATCCTGTTCTTGTATATCGTGTTTTACGGGTGGCTGTTTGGTTACTCGGGGATTTTGGCATCTGATAATGGAGGAAGAGAGCGGTTTATAAACCCGTAGAGCAAGGTTTCTAATTATAAATAAAATTAGAACATTTTAAAGATGTGGCCAGTTTCGAGACGATTACACGAGACTTAGTACCGGGAAAGTTCTAGAGTGAAACCTTCTAGCCATACGCTCTTTAGATTCATGTAACGCGGGGATGGTCTTGCATTGACTAATAGGACTTCCTTTCGTGCAGCACGGTGAGAACAACTTGGCGATCAACTCGTCGACCACATAAAAGTCTTTACTGCTCATCTTTAACCCAGATATCCACCAGGCTGTGACTGGTGTCCAGACCATCGCCCCATGGGGAATGTTTGTCCTAGCTTTCCAGGGGGCAAGGTTGAAAACCGGAGTTCAACTCCGCTTCGATTATGTTCATCTGGAGTATGTACGAGCTTACCAGCGAATCCGATAACGAACTCGACAGCGAAAAGACTAAAAGCATCGGCTGTTTTGTTGATGTTGGATGTTCAGCTCCACAAGCAATGCACCAAGGAATAACTACCTTACGACAATATGGAGCGACTCTGATAAACCAATTGAGAGGCTGTTGACTTTATTTAACCGTTGGTGTTTGCTAAGGCAGAATGAGGGTTTCTCTTAGGTCTTCTGCTTTACTATTGATTAGCAAGCGTATGTTTACCATGGAACCAGCCTTAAACCGAATGAACTGTGGCATTAAATGCCACGATCAACAAGCTATCGATGTATCAGCCATACCTCTATCTACACCTAAGTCTGGCTAGAGGAGAAGCACCCCATATACAAAACGAAACGATTAATCTAGCTTGAGTTTAGTACTCCTGTTATGACTTAGCAACCCTCAAGGGATGCTTAATGCTATTTTCTTGTAGAAAAGATACTTCAAAGCTCCCTTATAAGCTTCTCCCCCATCCAAGACATCTCCACCGATCCCCAACGCATAAAGGAGCTTATGTGTCCAGTGGGGTTGATTCCACTGCTTCACATAGCCCTGCAAGGTCTATCATCCTTAGATATGTATACAGGTCCTACGTCTACCACCAACTGAGTTCCTATCCTAACGTTAATAAAAGAGGCAAATAAATCCCCTATTAACTAGCTAGTGGATTAGATACTTCCTTACAGCCTAGACTACTCCAGAAGACAAGACAATTCTCCCACAATTCAAGCATCACCGCTCTTATTAACTCACGGCAATGTCAAGGATAGCTAACTCCTGCCCCATAGAAGGAATCTGGGGCTAGTCCTATATATGGGGTTCTCTCAACACATGACATCATATAGGGGAGAGATGACCATCTAGTCAGGTGTCGACGTGTCGGTCAGCCACCGTGAGTTGAATGTTATGAGAGAGGTAATAATCAACAGAGCCTCATTGCAACCTCGCTTGCGAGCCGAACTACTACCTTGGATGATATGACTTGCGATGCCTCTATCGGCTCCGAACCAACTGTCTGACAACTTTCCAGTGAGTCGGAAACGTATAAAGTCTCTGCCATCTCACCTCTAGAGGAGGAATATCAACAAGCTGCACGACGCATTCTTTCCTCCCCAAAACTCATCAACAACAAATCAGTCTTCACCATGGTCTCGGTTCTCAACCTATTTCTTGCCGTCGCGGCCCTCTCTTCCACTGCTTATGCTGAGCACCTCAGAGTCGTCTGGTCTTCCGGCCAGTTCTCATCCCTCAACGGAGGAAGCGGCCACTACAAAGGCTTTGCAATCCTCAACGACGCAGGCGAGGCTATCTACGACCAGTCCACTCCTGACCAGCACTCCCCCTGCTACAACACGAACGACGGCCGTACTCTCACCATAGAGGGCGATTGCTGGGATACCGCGCGTGTTTTCCACTGCAAGTCCTCCTTCGGCGGCCTCCCAGAAACATGTGAGGTCCGAGACCAGGATGGAAATGTCCTTGGATCCAGCGAGGCCGTCAAGGATACGGAATTCATTGGAATTTCTATCGGAATGGATGCCAGCTGTGTCGTTGAGTTCGACTCTGACGGCCCCGGTTGCCCCGTTGATGATGGAAATGGTCCCCTCGGTGTTACTTCTGGTTAAATAGAGTCTTGTGAGAAGACAAGGAATACTTGTTTGAAAGCCCTAACTGGGCTGTACAGACAGGTACTTTATCAGGATGGGACCTAGGTCCCTCCAATATTTACCATTCTGTATGAGCAGGATTGAGATGTCGGGTTTTCGGTGCTATAGAAACATTATACATATATCGAAGACGAACTTCACAAATTTGAAAATTATATTTCGGCATTTTTCATAACTATCCTTATGATTTGTCAATATTCACAAATAACCCTTATACACAACTAGCCTGCAGCTTCCCTATCATAAATCACAGCATCTAGTAACTAAAGACGGTAGTAGTGTAGGTGCGCTTGAAAAAGTCATTAACTAGACATATAATCCCATGTAATAGTTTAAGAGCCAAGTTCTTTATATAAGCGACCAGAACCTATCACTTTTGCGTACAGGCCAAAATGTCTTCAGCTTCCTTTCGAACATCCCAGCCATAGAAAAAGTCTCTTATGGGCCTGGTAAAGTTCATTGCCGTTTGAGGAAATACACCCTCGCCCCAAATATTCTCAGCACGCTTCCGGAAGACGCCAGACAGTCCGGGTTGCGCATCTGAGAGTAGCTGAGTCGCGTGGATGCGGCGTTTCAAAATCCCATCATAGAGGCCCAGTCGTCCAAGCACCTGTTTTGAATCTTGTACGTGGGTGAACAGAGCTTCAAGTGCTGCTGCTTCTTCAATTGCGAGGACCGCGCCTTGTGCTATTCCATTCCATGTTAGCAATAGAGACCCCACGAAGATGATGATGAGCGCACCGTGAGTTGGCTGGATTGGATGAGCAGCGTCGCCAATTATCACTGCCTTTCCATGACTATATGTCTCAAGAGGCTCCCGGCGGAATACTTTGTGAACCGATACGCTTGACGTTAAGCCGAAGAGTTTGGACAGGAGCGGATTGAACCGATCAACCATGGCAATAATATCATCTATGTTGGTGTCGGTATTCCAGTCGTTTGCATGCTCATTGGCCGGCTTCGTCTTATGTCTAAAGGCAATGTTGAGCATCTTCTGATCTCGGCAAGGATATGTAACAAGGAATGTGCCAGTAGAAAGCTCGAATGGCACCCAAAAGCCTGGATCTTGGTCTTTGAAGATAGCTGACAGCTCTGGGTATTTATTCACTTCGTCGAAGGGAATAAGGCATCGGTAGAATGAAGAACCAGCATCTTCAAGAGGCTCATCGTTTTGTGTAATTTCGTTGATAAAGTTGCTCTTGGAGAAGAATCAGCGCATAGTGAAAGGAGTCTTCAAGTGCGAACGCAAAACTTACCCGAACGCCGTCAGCAATGACCACAAGGTCCTTCTTGAAACTCTCGCCATTTTCGAGGACAATTGTACCGCCTACACTATCGAGGCTTGCGACTGAATGGCCATTGAGGATCGCAACCGGTGGCCCTAGGAGATGATCATGGTGGGATATAGCCGTCTCTTTCAACGCAGTATGAAGGTCGACTCGATGGAAGAACATGAAAGGCGCATTGTAGTCATCTTCAACTTGGCGGAAGTCTTCGACAATCACGTCTTTCAGGGTATAGGGATCTACCATGCGCATTTGCTTGTTTTCGACGCCCCGTGCCGCCTTGGGGTGGAAGCCGAAATGCTGAAGAATACGCATGCCATTTGGAGTGATGGTTATAGCCGCCCCTATCTCATTTTGAAAGTTGGATCTCTCGAAGATCTTGCTAGAGTGTCAGCACTAAGTTTTGCTTTACCAAATGAGAAATTGTACCTCAACTTGAGCCCCTGTGCGTCGTAGGGCGATGGCGGCGCTGAGGCCACCGATATCAGCACCAATGATACCAACTTGCAAAGGCATAATAAACGAAGAAACGGCGGTTTATAGATATAGTTAAGAAAGAGATTTAGGGGAGGCTGGACTATTAGATATATATATATGTCTTACTCAGCCTCAACTAGTAAGCTCATCTATTGGTTGATGAATGAAGTCCCGCTTCCTCCGGAGAACTGATGCCGAAGTTGGTGTTTGAACGCAAGTCAACACTGTTGGTTTTGTTTGTCAGGACTAGCTTCACGCAGATACTATCTATTGTCTTCCTAGACCTCCCAGCTATTGTGTATCATATCCCCCACTCAAGATAGGCCCAGGTCCACTTCGGGACGCACCCACCCGGTCCCTGAAATTCATGGCATGCGTTAACACAGAAGAATTCCCCTGTGTATTGGGGTATCGAAGGGCTTCCTCGAACTCATATGTTCTTGGATCCGCGTGTTGCAACCACTTTTGTATTCTGAACATTACCTCTTGTGGGAGAAGGAATGATGGATCCCCTCGTAGCAGAGTTGGTTTCTGTTTGGCAACTTCGCGGTACTCAGCGAGATGAGCCGAAAACTGCTCAATACTATACTGTGAGTGCTACTCCTCGGTTTCCGTTTCTCATGGTTATTAGTATGGTTTAGAGTCGCTATTGATATCGACTTGCCCCGAAGCCAAACCTAAGAGCCATAGACACATTAGTCATGCCCTCTGAGCACAAAGATATGATCAAGGCACCTATCCAGAAGTTTACAAGCAGTGGTTCTAGAAGAATACGCCAACAAGCCTGGAAAGCTGACTAGAGAGCAAAGGAGATGGTCGAATATTCCTTCTCCATGGAAGCCCTGGAGTAGGCAAGATATATGTAGGATCTACCACATCGCGTCGGAATAGTGACTTGCTAACGGCATGGCAATTTAGACGGCAGGCAAGATGAGATCTCCAATGTTATTACACTTGTGTTAAGCTAACAGTCTATAGAGTGTATTGCTGAATACACTGAAAGACCCTTGCTTACTCTGGCTTGCGGAGACATTGGTACTGCCGAGATCAGGATGGAAGAGCATCTCCGGAAGTAGCTCCAATTGGCCGAGAAATGGGGTGCTGTCATACTGATAGACGAAGCAGATGTATATCTTGAGCAACGACATCTAACTGATCTAAAAAGAAACAGCCTAGTTTCAGGTAAGTGAGTACTTTACTCATTTACTTACAGATGAACTAACAAACAAATAGTCTTCCTCCACTGCATTGAGTACTACCGTGGCGTTCTGTTCTTGACAACCAACCGAGTGTGACACTTTGACGATGCCTTCATCTCACGTATCCACATCATTATTCGCTACGACGATCTCAACGCCGAGAGCCGTAAGAAGATTTGGAAGCAGTTCTTTGACAAGCTCAACGACGACCGTAATGAGTTCAAGACGGCGCGGCGGGCAGTAGACTATGTTCTTTAAGAGAAATCGGACAGATGGAATGGAATGGGCGGGAGATCCGCAATGGCAAATCTTTCACGTGTCATACTGCTTTTATTCTTCCTTCACTTCCCCCTCTGTCTTCCTCTATAAGTGAGGGAGCTTAATAGTAAAAGAAGACCCGAATGGATCGTTATTCTTGGATGACCTGCAGCTTTCCAAACCGCGGTTGCGCTCGCCGACTACAGATTTCTACAGAACCGAGACTCCTCCAGACGATAGGCCTGTTTAGTTATTGAATAGGTGTTTGCAGTGAGTTAACCAAAACCTGACTTGGCCTTGCTCATAACCGTCCAAGATAAGTTTACTCTATCCTATCTGCTATACAAGTCTGCCACGAGTGACTCCAGCCAAGACTGAGGCTCGGTGAGCGTCTTATTCTTACCTCCCCATGAATATGCCTTATATAGCTATCCAGACTACTACATCAGTGAAAGGCAAAATGAATCTAAGCGGCGAACAACAAGCTTTTTACCGTGTCTCCAGTTATAGATAACGCATGAGTAGTATGAACTGGTTTACAGCAAACTAATAACTAATAGGCCTTCCACATCTTCCGTAACAGCTCACTAATACTCAAGTTGGACACGAGGAAATGGCTGGGTTTGATGTCTTCTTCGACGTCTTAATCTGCTTGTAGCCTCGCCTATCTAATTATCTGCAAAGTATCTCTCGTCCAGCTTCCAAAGAATGCGATTATACTCCTTCTCCTTGCTGTCAGGTGCAAGCTGATCAATGAACTGTCTTATCGCTTCGTCTGTCAAGGCCGCCGCACATTCTTGAACCGCTCGAGTGATGGCCGCAACCTCAGGGTCAAATCCATCTGCGTGATGGGCTGTGTCTAAAAATTCAGAAACAAAAGCGTCTGGTGGCTGGAGATGGCGGTAGTCTGATTCCTTAGGTGGAAGCCATTCGGGAAATTCCATCTTGGAAATATCAGGCCATTCAAATGGTAGCCAGTGGTCCAAGATTAACCACCACGAGATCCAAAAGCTCTCAAAGGTGCCCTGATGTCGCCGAAGAAGGTCGGAGTATAGTTCAAGATATGAGTCTAAGGTTTGTTTTAGATGCTCATCTTCTTCTTGAAGTTCTTGCCGTTCGCTCTCGGTGATGGGAGAGTGGCAGTTCTCGTCCACTATCACCTCAGGGTAACTCGCTCTATCTTCGAGGCGGTGACAACAGGTGTGAGCCATACCCAGCCGATCAAATATTTCCAACCTGCAAACGTCGGCCAAGCATTGTTGATCTAAAAGTAGCCCTAACGAAGAGTAACGTGGTAAGAGGAGAAGCCATCGTCGACGCCGAACTAAACGCCAGTGTTGATGCAGATTATTGTAAAATCTTTTGCTGAGAATAACACCAACAGATGTACAGCCAGCCATACTGCACCAGCATCTGCAATCATCCCGCTGCTGTTGAGCACCTTCTGAAAATAGCTGCCTGAAAAGGTCTAGACAACCGTATAGTTTCTGCTCACGGCGTATCCAAATGTTTGCGGAGACACAACCTAAAAATCCCCGGCATTGGCAAAGGACATGCGTATGTCGTATATGAGAGGGCAGAGCTACCCCCAGACTCAGATACCATTGTACCAGTCTGATCTGCTCATGCGCAGGCGATGGCCAATAACAAAGAACGCGCATGAGAGGTGTTTTGTTATACTCATCCATTCTATCAACGTCGTGGAAGCCGGCTTCGTAGAATTTCATGGCCAAAGACACGTTTCTCAAGACAGTATCGTGGTGGTAAATGGTGGTGTCGATGCCAGGATGCAGTGCATCTGACATTTGGACATGAAGTGCCTTGAGTTGCTCGAATATTTGCAGCGCATTATAATCAACGACTGACAGAGTGTGGCAGCCATATCCGTAACCTATCATGTCCTGTCGGGGTAGATTCTCTCGCGCTAGTCGAAGCAGTTCTTGTCGCTGTCGGACTATATTCTTAATTATGAGATTGACCACACCTGGGGGGCAACGATAGAGATCCGCGGTTATAAGAAGGTCCCATCCACTTTTAAAGAATACCGGGCATCCTCTATCGATCAGAAACTCAATACTCGAAGTGTTGCCTTGCATCAAAGCATGGCGAATAGCATCCTTAGGGTCTGCTCCAGCGTCAAGTAAGATTTCAAGACCAGCAGGCCATCCAACAGCTAGGCTTAAAATGGATGGATTCTTAGCCTCGAGGCTGACTTTTCCGAGTCTGATAAGATGACGAAGTTGCGTTTCTGATCTTTCTATCACAGCCACATGAGCGGGCTGTTGGCCATAGTCTTCTGGCGTTAGTATTTTGATCCCGGTGGGTTACTCATGGGCTTCAAACCCAAACATACCTTCGAGCAGAACCGGTAGCTTGTTGTAAACCCCAGCAAACTCTAACGGTATTGCACGTTTTCGCAAAACAGGAGATGTATCACATCCATGGGATATGAGGATCGTAGCCAACGCAAGCTGGGACCAGTCCAAGTCATCACAGAAGCGAAAGCTAACGCTGCTGATTCCAGACATGAGAACACAAAGAGGAGAACGGGAGTTCTGAGCCCTGTTGTAGGTGTTACATGTTAGATAAAAACCTACAGAGTATGTTCAAGCTGCAATGTGTTCTCACATATGATTTGGATCTTGAACGCCGCTAACTAAAACCCCAATAATAGAATCAAGCAGATCATAGAGGGCCTCTTGGAAACCCAAATGACTACGAGCAAAGTGCACAAATCTCTGTATAAATTAGTAACATAGTTCTACTAAAGCCTGATAAGGATATACAGTAACATACATGAAGAACAAGCTCGCCCCCTGGGGTTTGGTCAGAAGGGGAAGCTGCTCCAGATTCGAAGGCCTTGACAAGATCGTCTCGTAAAGTCTCGTAGATTAGTCTCAAATCCTTCTGAAACGATGGGGATGGTAGACACTTTTCGGCAACACGCATAGCTAAGCCCTCTGACGTGATTTCTTTGAACTGGAAGCCATAACGTCGTGCCATTAGGTTTCTGTCATGCTTTATGAGGTACTTTAGAGAGCTACCAGCCTCTTTTAAAGCAATAAATGCGGGTGATTTGTCTGGATCCACGATATTATGAGGCGAGAGGCCCTGGACCATGGAGAGCGACCAGCCACCAAACTGTATTCCAAGCATCGCTTGGAATCTTGGGTTAAGAGCCCGCAAACCCCATGACAGTGTGGTCAATCTATCTCCAAGTGGACAATTTGGCGAATGTGCACTTTTCCGTGTGAAGAATAGCTGGGAGTTGTAAATTGTTACATATGAGGTCTTTGTCACTGCCCAGCAATTACACTGCCGTTTCCTTGCTGGTCGACACGGCTGCGAGACCTCATTGGGGCGAATATCGACTGGTTGTAGAGACTGAAGCTGTAGAGTTATAGCTTGGTTAGAGTCTACAATAGCGGCAGACTGTAAATTTGTTAGACAGTGTTGAGAAGGTTGGAGGATGGATCTTGACGTACCTGTTGGGTGATTAGAGCCGTGTTAGATAGCGTCGCAACCTGCGATTGCTCGATTTGAGATCTATTTTCTTAGAATATTGCCTCGTACTCGGATCTGTAACTTACAGCCTGTTCTCAATGTTACGAGATCTCTTGTGGTTTTGATGGTGATACCACATCTGGAGCGTTGTTTTGAGAGATTCGATGCGTCTGCATCTATCCGCATTCTCCCTTTCTTTGCTTGCACTGACAACTTTAGACCATAGCCGTTTGTAAGAGCTTGAAGCGTTGATGGAAAGGCCTTCCAAGAGGACGGCAAGGCCTTCAGATTCCTCCATTGCATCGTTGAGTATTGATGTAACACGATGGGCGACATGAAGGGTGTTGATTTGCGGACTGACGGGCCCGTCGAAGTCGCTGCTGATCATCCAGAGCAAGTCGATGAAGAGCTGTGTGTTCTTCTTTAGTGTCTCGATCTCTCTTGGTGCGTCTCTGAGCTTGGAGTATAGGCTGGACGATGCCATTAGAATGCGAGTGCTGAGGTCGATAAGCTGGGCAGCACCTGCTACGATCCCCAGGACCTTGGCCATGTCGTCGGTAGGGCCGTTGCCAGTGTCGCAGACGATATACAATGAATAGAAAACGAGTCTGAAAAGGCTGGTTGGGAAGAAATACGAAAGTATAAGAAGGAGGGTTCAGATTGTTGAACGTAGGGAGGGGGGCTGAGGAAATCACAGCTAGGTTGCCTTGGGATGAGCCTCACCCATGCAATGCCAGCTGGCACACATTATGCATGTATGTAAGCCTTGATCGGTGTGGGATGGTAGGTTGAAAAGACTCAGAAATGCAAATGTGCTGCACTCCGCAGCCAAGAGTATTGTGCGACCAACAACATGGCGGAGTCGCACAACCACTTCATGCAAGAAACACAGAGCGGTAGGCTGTGTTGATCATTTCTCACAATCGCTGCAAAAAGCAAACCATGATATTGCAGTAGTCATCAGATGTCTTGTTTCATTACTTCATCACAGCCTAGTTGTACAAAAACACAGCCTCATTCCTATCCCCCACCGCCAACGCCATTCTCATGCAATTAATAAGTCGTAAGGCTCGGCGTAGAAGGGTCTCTGGGGAACGAGAACTTTGTCTCAATAAACACCTTCTGCATCGCATCCTCCTTCTTCTCAAACTTGTAGTACACCTTGTCCGTGTCCTCGAGCCTGCAGCGGTGCGAGATCATCTGGCCGGGGTCGATCTCACCCTTCTGGATCATCTCGAGAAGCTCGTGCCAGTACTTGTGCACGGGAGCTTGGCCGTTGCCGATGAGGCGGATGCCGCGCTCCATCAGAGAGCCGATGTTGAAGTGGTTGGTCTATAGTCTGTAAGCTTGTGTCCAGGTGAGGGTAGGCAAGGGCATGTAGACATACGTATCCGACGTAGACACCAGTGATGCCGCATCGTCCGTAGTTGCGCACACTCTCAATCATCTCGTTGACAATCTCACTAGTATCCGTCTCGGCACCAACAGCAATCTCAAGCCAGTGCATCCAGCCCTTGGCATACTCGCCAGCGGCACACTCGATGGCGCAGTCAGGACCGCGGTTACCAGTAAGTTCCTTGAGATGGCTGACGACGGTGGGCTTGTTGGTCACACCGTGAGAAAACTTCTTGTAGTCGACGAGCTCAAGCTTGTCGTTCCACTGCGCGGGCCAGTGGTCGCGGATAAAGGATAGACGAGGCTCCGTGTCGACAAAGATGATCTTGCTCGCGCCCTCCATCGCCGCAAAGATACCGACGAACTGGCCGATGGGACCGGCGCCGAAGACAGCGACTGAGTCGTTGGGGTACACGGCTGTGTCCTTGACGGCGTTGTAGGATGTTGCCAGGACATCGGAGAGGTAGAGAGCTGAAGGTGTTAGTATGACATGAGTGGCATGGACTGAAGATTAGACTCACCCTTCTCATCAGTAACATCATCCGGAATCTCAAGCAAGTTCACATCACCCAGCGGAACACGCACATACTCGGCCTGTCCACCAGCAAAGCCACCCGTAAAGTGCGAGTAGCCAAACATGCCCGCCGTGCGACCGCCATACATAGCCCTCTCAGTAGTGTTGGCGTTTGTCTTCTCACACTGCGACGACAGCTTCTGCTTGCAAAAGAAGCAATCACCACAGGCAATCTGGAACGACGCGACGTAGCGCTTTCCAACCTGGACGCCCTTGACAGCAGCGCCGACCTGGTCGACGACACCGCAGAACTCGTGGCCCAGAATGTCGCCCTCGCTGAGCTGGATGACCGAGCCGTGGAGGAGGTGCAGGTCGGAGCCGCAGACGGTGCTGCCTGTGACCTTGAGGATGACGTCGTGGTCCTCGATAACCTTGGGCTTGGGAGCGTCGACTGCGGTATTGTCAATGTCTGTGGTGTCTAAGTCGAGGGAGATAACGTACCCATCTTGACCTTGTTCTTGCTAATCCAAGCCAGAGCCTTCATGGTCTCGCTCGAGTCGCCCGTCTCGCGGTAGGAAGTGACATCTTGGGCGGTAACGGCATTGTCGCCGTGGCCAATGATCTTTTCGGCCTGATATGCTGCTTGTGTAGCCATTTTGTATGTGTCTCTGTTGGGTATCGGGTAGTATAATGTTTGAACGACCCTATGGCATAACAAGCGCAGCTGGTCTATTTAACCACATGCTGAAACATAGGATTATCTTATCATGACTTCATGATAGCAAAACTCCAGCCGTCATAGGTAGTATTGCTACGGATACCATGCGTGTCGTGCAAGTCGTCACAATGACAAGATGTGGGTGGTGGAGTTGATGCAATTCATGACGATCTTCTTGTCAAACGTCATCGACTTGTTCGAGAAGGATAAACATAACCATAATCCGGGAATTATTCATCGTCAACTTATTTCAGTGGACACATTCGGAATTGATTTACCAATAAAGGTTCGTCGCCGATTAATTATTGCCTATTCTGTGCCTGTCATCTCGATCCACATGGTTCTAGGGCGAGACATCCCGCGGCGCCAAGTCTCAACATCAACGCCAAGTCCTGTTAGACTACACTCATACCCTCTTGCAGCTCCGTCTTGGTGGGCATTTTGTTTACCCGCATCAACTCTGCACTCTGCGCCATGGCAGGGTCTCGTCCCATGCTGGCCATGGCCACCACCGTTTGGCCCTTGCAGTAGTAGGCAACAAACTTGTTCTCTGATGGGTCGCCTTCCAGAACCAGGTCGTCCCAGCCCGAAGCCATTGTGTTACCGCAGTATCGCAGCTGGGCTCCCAGAGCTGACCAGAAGATGGGAATAAAGTGCTCAGTCTCGCCTCCTGGGTTGACAATGTGGTTCGCAACCACACGACCTGCCTTTTGCGCAACGTTCCAGTGCTCAATTCGAACGTGCTTGCCCTCACCTCCGGGTCCATGGTATGGGAACGTCGCAATGTCGCCGATCGCGTATACGTCCTTCAGGCCCGCTACAGAGTAGTCATCATTCGTCTTGATAGATCCATCCTGCTCTAGGCTGATGCTGTTGTTGTTCTTGAGGAACTCAGTGGCCGGAGCAACACCCACACCAAGAACAACAAGATCCGCCTCCAACTTGGTACCATCCTTGAGAGAAACAGAGCCGACCTTGGAAGAGTCAGATGCCGAAGGCTCGGCCTTGTCGACGCTTGCGCCCATGTAAAACTTGACGCCTTTGCCTTCGAGTGCCTTTTGGAGACCTCCACCGACCTTTTCGCCAAGCACTCGCTCAAGAGGAACCTTCTCCATGCCTACCACGGTAACATCGTTGTCGCTGGCTGTGGCAACCGCCAACTCAATTCCGATGAATGATGACCCGATGACGACAATCTTCTTTCCCTTGTCGCCAATCTCATTCACAATCTTTCTTGTGTCATGAACACTTCGAAGTGTGAAGATGTTGTCGAGTTCCTTGAAGCCTTTCATGGGCAGTCGCTTGGGTGTTCCACCCGTCGCAAGGACCAGCTTGGTATATGAGATCTTCTCGCCTTCGTGAGTTGTGACAAATCGATCCGAAAAGTTGACATTGTTGACATCTCCTTCAACAAACTTGATGGATGCGGCTTCATAAAAGTCCTTGTTGCGCCAGGTCAGCTTGCTGAGATCTGTCAAGAGAGCCTTGCTCAGCTTTGTTCGATCAATCGGGTAGTAACCCTCGTTGGAGATGACGGTGATGCCGCCCTTGAAATTGTTCTCGCGAAGACTCTCCACAATACCCAAGGTGCCTGAACCGCCTCCAATAATGACCACCTGGTCTTCCTCGAGGCTTCCGAAGGCGTGGCACTTGATGTTGGGCTGTCTCTTGGATGATTTGATTGCCGACTCTTCTCCGGTAAGGTACACAGCCCCATCTCGTTCGGCGACTTGGAACACGGGCAGGTGGTCGAGAGCGGGAGCGTCTTCAATGTCGCCAGTCTTGGCATTGAAACAAGCTGAAAGACAATCAGTACAAGTCTAATATATATATGTCAATCAGGTACATACCTCCGTGCCAGGGACATGTGATGCGACCGTCGCTTGTCAAGACACCCTTGGCTAGAGGTGCGCCATAATGAGTGCACTTGGAACCGAGTGCTTGGATCTTTCCTGCAGCGTTGACAAGAAGGACCTTGCCATCTTCGATACCCTCGACCTCAACCTCCTGCTTCGCGCCAGGAGAGAGAGAGAGCGACGAGAGGCCCTTGAGCTTATATTCCTGAGACATTGGGCTGCTGGTGGAAAACGGTCTTGCTAATGGTAGTAATCGAGGAGTCTGTATCCGTGCGGTGCAAAAGGTTTGTAGTATTCTCGGGGATGGACGCATTAAGTGAGAAGTAGCTTTGGTAGCTTCGGGTATGAGGTGATATGGGATCGGAGGGGAAACGGGATGGAATGACGAGAGATGCAGAAGACGGGAAGGACAGGCGGCAACCGCAAAGGTGCCTCCTGCGGCCGCCGCAAACAAAACGCAAGCATCACCACCTGGAAGCTCGGAAGCAGCATGCCTGCGATAAGGTGGGGGATGACAATATGAGTGATGTGACTGGCCGAAGCTCTAAGAGCTAAGGTTGTGTATGACGACACTAGGACGTTGGGTGCTCTACGAGCTGTCATTGTTTGGGTAAGCAAAACATCCTCGCTTAAAGGAGGGAAAGTGTAAGAATGATGCCATTATCAACTGCCGGGTCAAGCGAAGGGCAAGCGGTGAATCATTGGTTAGACAAAATCAACAATCCATGTCTCGAGACTCGAAGGGTATCACAGTCACTAGGTAGTCTACCTAGGTAGGTGAGCTTGTGATGAGGAGCTAGCTCCCTACCCTATACCACTCTATGAATCTAGATCATGTGACAACCCCGTCCGAGCTCCGAGTCCTCGTCATCTGCCAAATTAGCCAAAGCGAGCAAAATGGAGGTGACATGCTCCCAGCAATGACCCAATCACATGCACGCAGGAGATGAGAGAATCGCGGGCCCTTCAACACGTCGTTCCCTGCAAGGCCAACAACACGCTAACCCACTCAAGACCCTGCGCCCCTGACCAAGCCTAATGCCTCAGATTGTGAGAAAAACCCGCTAGATCCCCTGTACAACAGCGCTGTGCCTCGCCATGGATCACTTGAGATTGGATTGGATCACATGGCTTGAAGGTGGCTGATGTTGGCCTCTTGTGCGGCCTCAGCTGCCTTGTTTATTCTCACTCTTACGCTCTTACAAACACATATCTTTCCTCTCATCACTTCAAATCTTGTGCTCTGAACCACGTCTTATTCTTTGTTTATCCGCCTTCAAAGTCGGCGATCGCACTAGGTCAGGAACAGAACTCCACCTGTAAATTACCCAATCTAGACTCGCGTGGAGCCACACATACCAATCAAATATACATAACAAAGACCCTCTTTGTCGGGCCTCAACAGTCAAGTCAACACCATCGTCGTCTTTATCAACGCGATCTCGTTGAACGACAAGGACGTCGTCCTTGATCAGCCGTGCTTGGTTGTGTCCAAGTCCATCGGCCGACAAACTATGCTCTAATCTCTTCCTTCTATCACCTCGAATTCCTATCGTCGCTCCTTTAACCCGTATTTCTACCTATTATCATGTTTTCATCCGCTCCTTGCACCAAATCTTCTACAATTTTCGTTATTTTTTGTGTCCTATTACGATAATCACCAACCAAAGGCCTCTCCATTTCTTCACTCTCTTGCCGTCTACCATGGAGAGGCCGGATCTCAGCCGGTCGGAGTCTGAC
The DNA here is from genome assembly GCA_021655895.1 of Fusarium sp. NRRL 66739. Classification (NCBI taxonomy): domain Eukaryota; kingdom Fungi; phylum Ascomycota; class Sordariomycetes; order Hypocreales; family Nectriaceae; genus Fusarium; species Fusarium sp. NRRL 66739. Next base: position 54,544 of record JAJJWO010000128.1, read on the forward strand.
TCCGAGCTGGCGTGTTGCTGCGGGCGAATCGACTGCGCACTCCTCAAGAAAAACTGCTCCATTCTCGAGACAGTGGAAAAAGATGTCCATACAGCGGCGCAACTGGGTCAGGTACGTGGACGATACCAATCTTGAAGCATTCCTCGGTTGTTTTATATGCATCCTACTCTACCTGCGTCTTCCTCCACCGCCTGAACACGTCTCTCTGCCTCCCGCGTGGGCCGCATGCCAGCTGGCGCTAGACACGTCAATGCCCCAACTTTTTACTGACAGCTCCCCCTTCTTATGTAGGCCCTGCTCGCCAGACATGAAGCATATATGGCCGATGCCGAGAGAGATCGTCTTGACTTGTTATCCCGGATAGAACGCCTGGAGATGGACAAGCAAGAGCTAGAGGCCGAGAACGCCCTCAAAATCGAAGAAAACAGAAACCTCCTCGACCAATTGGAATTGCTCAACAGCTCCGTCTCCGAAACCGATACTCAGATTAAGACACTCGAAGCTAGTCTACTGTCTTCCCAGCAGGCTGTCCGAAGGCTAGAGTCTGCTGCTGCACGAGCCGAAGATGCAGAACGCCACCTCGCCTTGCTCGAACTTGAACAGGACGAACTCTACAACGAATTGAGGACAACCAGAGAAGATGCACGAACCCATGCGCAGCGCTTCAAGGAAGCACAGCGCGGTATCATGGATATGCAGGACCAGTTGGAGCGGATGGAAGACGAGGCCCGCGAGGAACGTCAACGACATGCCGAGGTGGTTGGGAGGATGGAGCGGCAACGCGAGGTCGACAAGCAGCTCAACACCGCAGCCGCTCGCTTGAAAGGTGCGGCCGCCTCCAAGACACTCCAGGAAACGAAGCCTGGGAACCCCGTCGTCAACCACTTTGTGCGTGATCTTCTCCAGGACAATGCCAACCTGCAGCTGGGCATGGCTGAGCTTCGGGAGATGCTCCTCAACTCCAACGACGAAATACAATCTTTACGCGAACAACTGCTCGATCACCAACCCGTCGACAGCGGCGCTTCGACCCTCAAGGCCGAACTCGACGTCTTTGAACCCCCGCCCGCTCCTCGACTTTCCCAGGAGCTTCACATTCACCACCACTACCATGTTACGCCCAAGGCCGATAAGCACAAATTTAGGAGGAAACGGGCAAGCTTGAACTCGAGTATTTTTACACCTTCGATAAGTTCCGGGACGTCCACCCCCAGATCCTCCGGTCGCTGGAGCCTTGGACCCGCTTTACCAGCCCTCGCCTCCATCAACACCAACGAACCCAGCTCTATCGTTTCGATGCCCAAACAGAGATGGTCGATGCTTTCAGAACAACCCTCTGAAATCTCTTCGTCTGTTCCCAGCTCTCCACAGTCGAATAAGCGGAACTCTATGTTCGACTCTCCCTTTGGCGACGGCGATTTACCCATGTCGCCAGCCACCAGTTTTGATCCCATGTCCCCCACATGGCGGTCTCACCGCAAAGGTCCTTCCGACATATCAGCTCTCAGTATTCAAGCGCCTTCGCTTCAGCTCGACCCTGGTACTCCCCCTCCGACAACTCGCCAGTTCAACGATGATGTGATCCACGAGGAAGATGAAGGCGAGAGCGACGATACCATGTCTCGGGCCGAGACACCTGATCTTGGAAGGACTCCGTCAATTGACGAGAGCTCCGTTGTCGAAAGCTTCGAAGACTCTAGAGATGATTTTATGCCTCGTCCCAAAATTCATCGGGCTCATTCGCACGAGTCTATCATGTCTCTTACTGGTGGACTTGACATTCACACGCTCAAAGCCCGACCGAGTCAACTCACTCTTCGGCCATTGGGCGGCGCCGAGGCTGTTGTGACAGGGGTCATAGCCCAACCTACACTCTCTCGTGGTGCAGCCAAACGCAGCACTGCTGCACTCCGAGACACCTTCGCTGGCCTGCCCACATCGAGAACCGTGTCCAATCCTATGAACAGGCCTGGATCAAATAGATCTTCATCGCCAGCACCTTCAGATACTACCCAGGGCTCTGCAGGAGGTCTAGGGAAGTGGGTTGGCTGGAGGCCATGGGGAGGCTCAACCACAATTGAGAACACGCCGCCAAAGCCGGTCGATAAGGAAAAGGACAAAAGTCCAACCCGCACACCAGGCATCAACCAACCCGGCGCCATTCCTGGCTTCCATCAATACTGGGCAGCTCAGCGACGGAAGGGCGCGCCGGCTCAAGTCACCACGATTGCGGTCGACCATGAAGCATTGGTGGAGGGCCTAGAAGAGTGATTCCTCTTCACCAAGTCAGGATCTCTACGTGGATCCCCGACTGCTTTGCGTCTTGTAGAGACCAACTGAATACTAGAGTTGATACTATAGAGCTCATTTGTGGCGTTGATTGATAGGGAGGTTACCTGGAAATGGAGATACCCCTGGCTAGACAAGCCAAAGCCCCTTTGTTTTTTGTGCGATCTGGATTAAATTGCATCCGCTACGGTGTTGGATTGGAGGTTTTTGTATCTTATGGGAATGGGTATAAATTATAGTGTCACCAGTATGATCAACCATCTATTGCTATTTCGTCATGTCGTATCTGCTTTCTGTTAGGCTATGCCACCGTTGAGCATGGCCCAATATGTTGTGTCGACGCCTTGAAGGGCCCAGTCTTCTGGATCTGCTGTGAAGTAGGGCCAGTTGTAATTCTCGCTAGGTGCAGCCCCGTCAAGCGGGCATGTGGAGGATAAATCACAATTGTCTGCCAATGGTTGCGAATCGAAAGAGAGGGGAAACTGTAAAGATGCTCCGTCTCCAGCAACGTTTCCAGGTGTCGTGCCGTTAGACGACAACAAGCTTGTGGATGCTGGAGGCGTCAGACCAGGGTTGATGTTCACCGTACCCAAGAACGGCACATTCAAGTGGACGTTTTCTCCGCTCGCGCCAGCTTCTCTCTGCACGATAGGTAGAAGCTGGAGAATCGTCTCCGCCGCCTCCACACACAGGCGGTCGTTGTTCAACGCGCCCATCTCGCCCATCTTCTCTCGTGTCTTCTCCGCCAGCGCCCTATCCTGCTCTTTGTCCGTCTCGTACCCGTGCCAACGCCAGCCGAGATAGCCTAGCAGGAGCGTCATGGCGGCTACGAGAGCAGAGTAGTCCACGTGGCGGCCTGAAACAGCCGTGGTGAAACAGCTGCGGTACTCTAGGAAGCGAACGAGTACGTCTCTGCTGGCTTGCATGCATGTGGCGCGGTTGTACTCGTAGCGCCGTTGGCCGCGGTCGCGGAGGAGGTAGGGCAGGTGGAGGAGGATGAGGAGCGTGAAGTGGCGCATCTGGAGCTTTATCACGGATGAGGTATCGCCGGATGCGTCAGACGTGCCGCAGCAGATGGCCACATCGGGGAGTTTCCACCACATGCCGTCCATCATCTCGTAGGCGCTTTCAAGATCCATGTCGATGGCCTGCGTGAGAGCATACGCCTCGCTGCCTTTGAGGTCGTTTCTTTCTGCGATCTTTCCGGCTATCATGGCGTATCTCGTTCCGAGCTTGTCGCTGGGTGCGTCTGATGCTAGAGCGTCGTCCTCGGTGAACCAGTTGTCGCGCGAACCGATTGGTAGGCCGAGGATGAGTGAGAGGTAGCGGTCGTTGCAGTTGATGTGGAACCAGATTACCGCAGATGAGGGTCGGTGCTTGGGATCAAAGGTGGGATCGCATGAGCGGATTGGTTTGGCGGACTTGCGATCAATGCCCATGAGCTGAGCCATGTTGAGCGCGCGACGACATGTAAGCCATGCTTTTCGCAGATGGCCTGCGTCGCTTTGGTAGAAGCTCTGCAGGATGAGACATTCGAGGCCTTCGAGACAGCCGACAAAGTCATCGTCGGAGGTGACCAGTCTTGCCGTCGCAGCGACCCATTCCTCCATTGTCTCGCGTAGGGACTTGTCCAGGCCGAGGGTGCACTCGTCGAAGAATGGCGGCATCTGCTGCAGACATACCGCAAGCTGGAGGAGACGTTTGGCGAGGATGGCGGGATGACTCGTCGCAGGGGGAATCTGAGCTAGTGATGAGAGAGGCTCGGGTTTGCCGTCGATTTGATCTTGTTGCGAGTAGAAAGCAGCGAGGACGAAACGCGCGCCGGGACTTTGTTGGGAGATGGTGTAGAGGGTGTGCTGAGAGGGGAAGAGAGCGTGGAGTTGTGCAGCGACATGGTCGGCTTTTGCAGAGCGGGAGGGATAGCGGGTTGTTTGACGGGTGAGTATTGATGAGGAATCAGGGGTGTTGTCGGCCAGAGTGATCTGCTGCGCGTTGTCAACGGCCGAAGAGTCAAAGACATCAGCGGTATGATGCGTGAAGCGTGTCAAGGTTGTCGACGGGTGACCCTCAGAGTCTGGTGAAGGGATAGACGGCCTCTGCTGTGGTTGAACTTCAGAGGTGTCTTTCTCGACAAACTTGTCCACCAACTCCTCAAGACGACCTAGACGCTGAGCGAGTCGCTTGTCTTGCGCAGGAGCCGGAATTGAGACGGGAGGAAATTCCTGTGAGATGCAGCTTGTTTCGCGCTGGAGACAGTTTATGCAGATAGGGTCGTCTTGGTTGGTAAAGTGGCATTTTATCTTGCGTCGACGGCCTGGGGAAGTTAGTATGGGAATGAGAAGGAATGAAGAGACTGACATTCCCAACAGCTGCGTGTCCCCTTTCGGACTTTGCGTTTCTTTGTAGGTGGTTCGGCCATTGTTTGTTTGATTTGGATGAGATGAGTGCTGTGATGTGAGGGGTGAGGTCGTTGGCTGGTGTTGATGACACGGGGAGTGATTAATAATGCGCTGCTTACGCCGTGACTAGCAAATCTCCCGTGATTCAACTGAGCAAGTTCTGTCTGTCATTTAACTGTGTCTATTTACGTATTTATGAAGAATTTGGGACGCATTTAGATCTCGTGGTTTGCTATTAAATGTCTTTAGGTGCTTTAACCGCACAGATGGGAGCAAGCGATCGACTGCCTGGATCCCTCACCGACTTTGAACAGAGGCATTTGTCGGGGGAAATCTCACAAAGTACAGCGTCTATATGTGTGCAGCGTGATTGAAAGACCAATTAAAGACCAATTGACATGATAAGTAAGCAGGGAACGAGTACTCATGATCTATCAAGGAGTGTAGTCCGTGGACCGCCGTGGAGTACACCCATGTCGATTAAACCCGGTCACTTCTACCGCCGAAAGGCCGAATCTGCTGCCTTTCGACGCCACGGAATGTAAGACAGCTTATCGAAAGCACATCCCAGCACTTATATGCCCGTGAAACATCCAGTACCGATCCCTTTGAGCAGGCCTCCATATGCCGGCGCTCCACGGCGGACGTCCACGGGCAAGATGATACCCTTTCTGGAGATGGATAGTGTGGCTGTGGAGAAGATGTACTGCTATCTGAGCGAGCTTTGTAATGTCAAACCTGGATTTGTCAAGATACGCATTGTCGTGATGCGCTTTTGTATAAATTGCGACGACACGGCTGTCGACATCAGCATTATAGCCTCACCATCGCACCAGTTCGCCATCATAGCTTACCACCAGCAGCCATACAATCACCACAATGACTTCCCGTTATACTTCAGAAGACGTCAGCCCTGAGCTTCTTGCCCAGGAGCTTAGTCTACACCCTTCAGGTAGGATTGCAAAGAACAGGCTCCTCAAGTCACCCATGGCTGAGAGGCTGGCGACTTGGGACCCCAGCGTTGCATCTGAGAGGGGAATCCCGACCGACGAGATGATTGAGCTCTATAGACGGTGAGTTGACAGATAAAATATGGCAGCATGCGGACTAACGCTCTCTAGATGGGGAGAGGGCGAAAACAGCTTTGGCATCATTGTCACTGGCAACATAGACATTGACCTCAACTCTGCAGGCGCTGCTGGCTGTGCAGGTATCCCCGTCGATGCTCCCTTTGAGGGCGAGCGCTTCGAAAAGTTCAAGCAGCTTGCAGCAGTAGCCAAGGCGGATGGAAGTCTGATGGTAGGGCAGATGAACCACCCTGGCCGACAGGTTCCCTACTACGTCAACCCAGTTGCCATCTCGGCCTCTGGTGTCTAGCTAGGCAAGTAACTTGTCGTAGCTGTCATGCTCAAATAGCTAATTGTCTATAGAGCCCAAGATGGGATTGTCTTTTGGCAAACCTCACGCAGCGACAAAGGAAGAGATTGCACAGATCATCGAAGGCTTTGCCCATTCCGCAGAGTATCTCGAAAAGGCCGGCTTCGACGGAATTGAGCTCCATGCCGCTCATGGCTATCTACTATCGCAGTTCCTCTCGCGCAGAACCAACAAGCGCACCGACGAATACGGCGTGCAGACGATTGAGAACCGCCTACGTCTCATCTCCGAGATCGCAAGCGCCATCAAGGCACGCGTTCCACCCAGCTTCATCGTCAGCGCAAAGCTCAACAGCGTCGAGTTTCAGGACGGCGGCGTGACAGCCGATGAGGCCAGGGAGCTATGCGAGAGGCTGGAGGCGCTGGGCTTTGACTTTGTCGAGCTCAGCGGCGGTACGTACGAGCGCATGTCGCTTGTGTGGGAGAAGGAGTCGACGCGCAGACGAGAGGGTTTCTTCCTCGAGTGGGCCGAGAGTATCACCAATGCTCTTGACCCGGCGCACAAGATGAGGATCTTTATCTCTGGCGGTTTCCGAACGGTGGGCGCCATGGTGGATGCGCTCAAGGTGGTGGATGGCGTGAGCGTTGGACGTCCTGCGGTCGCTGAGCCTCGTTTGGCGCGAGATATTCTCGAGGGTCGCGTCAAGGGAGCCATTCAGCCAGTTGCCATGGTCGAGAACGGTCTTGATGTAAGCTTGGGCGTGGCGACGGCTCAGATGGCGCAGATTGCTAAGGGCCTTGAGCCGTTTGATATGAGCGATCCTGAGGCGATGAAAACATTTGGACAAGATTTGGGGAAATGGCTGGAGAAGGTGGTACAAGATCCGAGTGGCAGTGAGGCTATTCGTGCTATTCCGTACTCGGGTCCACTGGTCGCGTATGGTGCCGTTGAGGTCAAGTCGGGTTAAGATTTTACAGAAGTTTCACATGTAGGGCTGAATGCATTTTCTAGACTAGATTGGATACTTGTTATCTACTGAGTAGCCATCTAAGATGATCATATCGTGGTGTAGATTGGTCTGATGAATGGGTCTACAAGGCTGAAGTGGATTTGTCAGCCTCCACTTGGACCCTGGCGTCGCATCGTGTTGCGTGTCTCAAACTTGGATCCATTAATCAGTTCTCTCAAAGCCAACTCGAGATACTACACCAAATTCAACTCGCCATATTCACTATTCTCCTCGGTTGTCGACAAAATGACAGCAGAAATGTCTGGAGAAACAGATCCCACCCCTCACCGCCGCAAGGGTACGCGAGTCAATGATGCCGTGTAATAGACTGAGCTGACATCATCTACAGCCTGCGATTTATGCTTTACCAAAAAGATTAAATGCGACATGCTTAAACCCATCTGCTCTAATTGCATCCTCTACAATACAACCTGTCATACCAGCACGGTCAGGCGCAAGACCAACTCGGCAAGGGTTCGAGCAGGCGTCAGACAACAGCAACAACAAGAGTATGTCTCTTTACGCTAGAGAGCGCTTTCTAGAAACTGATAGCCCTGCAGCGACAACCAACAACAAGCCCTCAAGTCTCGTCTGGCTCGCATTGAAGAACAGCTTCAACTGGTCCTCAACACCGCCAAAGATGCCCAGGCTGCCAAACAGACTTATCACTCACCAGAGAGTCACTCCAGCACAAGTGATACAACAGATCCGATCCCGACCACTGATCCTGTACTGCAAAATGACTTGGATAAGCTGGGTGTCTACTCATGGAGATTCGACCCCGTCCATCCAGTTGTTTACCAAGGTCCACTACCAGCATCTTTCGAATTACCCCCTTTAGACGAGGTCTTACCTATCGTAGACCACTACTTTTCCACCTTTAATACCGTCATCCCACTCTTTTCTCAGTCCGAGTTTATGAAGCTTCTTACCACATGGTACAACCACCCGGCTTCCCGCCATCGTGCGACCTGGGCTGCTATTCAAATTGTCCTGGCTCTTGGCTACCGCACGCCGCAGCTTGGCCTGTCAGACAACCACAACCATGCAGTTCACGTGCAAAAAGCGGACCAGTGTCTGCGGAACGCGCAGTCTGTGGTCTCGGAGCTTGTCACGCGGGACCAGGATCTTCTTGGCGTCCAGGTCCTGCTCGGGATCGTCATGCTGTTTCAGAATAGCCGTGATGCCAAGCCTGCAAGTGTTGTCATCGGTACAGCTGTAAGGCTGGCTCATAAACTGCGGCTGCATTCACGCGAAGCCGCGATGCGCTTCTCGGCAGCAGAAGCCGAGCAGCGTTCTCGCGTGTTTTGGATTGCATACACGCTTGATAAGGTAAAGTTACTAGCAACCTTGTAAGAACGACCGCTCACACCAAACAGGATATCTGTTTGCGAGTACACACTCCTTCATGCCAACTTGACCAAGATATAGACGTACCCCTCCCGACACTCGCACCAGCAGATAGCGCCGGCTTAATTTGGACGCAAAATGGCCAAGTTCACTTCAACTACCACAGGAGACGAGTTGAGCTTGCCTACATTGAAGGCAAAGTCTACGATCTCCTCTACTCGAACCGCGCAAGCAAAGTCGTAGGCCAGGAGCGTCAAAGGCGCGTGTCTCGTCTTCAGTCCATGCTAGACCAGTGGTACGACCGGATACCCGCCGTGTTTCATATAGAGCACGTCGCCTCAACAGTAGGGCCTAGTCAGCTGGTGCAGATGACAAAGATGCACTATGCGTATCTTTTGGCTGAGGTGATGATTCATGGGATTTACAGTCACAATGCTGACTGGGTAAAGAGGATTAGCTCTTTTAGTCAGTCGACGCTGAGGAATATGGATACCGTGATGGATAGGGAGTTTGGGGGCCCAGGATGTCAAGGAGGGGGGCAGACGCCTCCTTTGCCAGAGGGGTGGAGCCAGTGTGTCCATGTCAGCAGGGGATGCATGAAGCTATTCCAAGCCGCCACACCAACAGAGTGTCTAGTCTGGTAGGACCAATCACATTCTCTCGCTTTGCAATAATAACAATCATACACAGGCAATGCTGCTGCTCTCAGATATCAGCCCTCATCATCCTCCTCGCCAACATGATTCTCAACCCAGGCCACGCTTCCATCCACGTGGACCAGCACCTCGTCGTCAACGCCCTTGATCTATTCGACAAGCTCCTCAACGTGGTCGATGACGAGAGCTTCCGGGCGCTACGTTCCGTCGTTGGCGAGCTGAGCCAAAAGGCTGAGGCGTCTGTGGTGGCGTACAGACAGAGCACGGACAAGGATGTTCTTGATGCGCAAACGGAGGCGGCGCCACAGGAGGTTGACTTCTTGCCTGCGGATAACGTATTTGACGGGCTTGACGGGCCCTTTGCCGGGTTAGATGCGTCAGTGGACTTTGACGTGTTTAACCAGGGTATTGGAAATGAGATGGACTTTTTGGACGGCGGCATGTTGGAACTGGTAGGGTACATGCGCTGAGACATGGTGTCGAGAGAGAGATATGACCGACGCATGTTTTTGTTTGTTTTATCAAGATTGGTCACTGGTGGGTGGGAGACCAAGAGAGTGATGATGACCATTTGCTAGTATTATGTTTCACCCTAACTAGCTATCCCGAGCACAACGACAAACGAAAGGAGAAGACACAAGCTGGCAGTCTCAGAACGTGCCCAAGAAAGAAACCAGTCTATCGAGAGATAACAGCCAAGAACCAAGTCAGAAGGAAATCTATCGCGGCCAAAGTAAAACAAATCAAGTCCGGGACAGCTGACTCAAGGAAATGGGCTGGTGCGAATCGTGGGGGGATAACAATGATGCATGTTTAGATGCAAGTGAGCACGACAAGACATGGCGCGTCTTGAACTCTAGCCCAGGAGGGCCCCAGCAGGGCACTCGCCTGCCATCCTCTTGGACAGATGGTGGTAGTAATGGCTCTGGGAGCCCGACCAACGGTGGAGCGGAATGAGTTGATGAGGGTTGCAAATAGCGCGGTGTTCGTCGTGCAGACTCATCATGACGAGGAACCAAAGGGCAAGTTTAACAGTCAAACCACCCTTGCCTGAGTTTTGCCAAGGAATCGACTGCCACTCTCACTGGCAGTACCGCTGACACGCATAACGACCAGCTCGCGGTCGCTCAAGATGAAGCCATATCGAGTATTGGCAATCAGACAATAGCTTGCAAGCCGGCGGATTGGGGTCAAGGCGCTTATCCCGGTGCTCCCAGCAATGTGGTCTGAGTGCCAGTCGCTGGACAGGAGGACGCAGCTCACGACGAGACGTTTGTGAGAGGCATCGCTATCTTTGGGGCTCTTGCCGACGAACGAGATTCCAGAGCGAAGACGAAAATCCAAAGCGTCATCTAGAATAGTCTCGACGCCGATCGCATCAACAGCCCATCGATCTGCAAGGATATTGGCCCCAGTATTGATGGGTCGAGTCAGACGTGGGAAGATTCGCTGGGTGAAGATGGTCTTGATGTCGCCGACACCAGCGATTGTGCATGGTGCCATCGGCGGCTCGCTGACCCTGGGAACGATTTTGACCAGGATATCCCCAAAAACATCCATAAGCACCTGGAAGTTGAAATCTTCCCATCGAAGGACCTCGGCAAGTTGGACTTGAGCAGCGGTTTTGCTGGGAGCAGGGGGTCCTGACCCTCTTTGAGTGACGATGAGCTCGGGGTTAGGCTCAACGAGTGAAGCATGGAGCTCTACCCACGCAATATTCTGCATGAGAAAGAATCCGGAGTTGGATGTATCCATTGTGGCTGACGTAGTAAGGATGATAGGTAAGTGAGGGTGTGTGGGACAAGGATGGTGCGTGTGTGCAGAGGCGGCGCTTGTCGTAGAGACGGGGTGGTAGCGTGAGAGTGTATGTGGCTCCCGAGCAAGTTGTAGATGATGTTGCTTCGGGACAGGAGAGTTGGAAGAAGTTGTGAGTTTAAAGTCTAGCAAGATCTGGGTTGAGCTTGGATATATGGGCATTTCCAAAAGCTATGGGCCTCCATCTTCCGTTTCACCGTTTTGCGCAGAGTCCCCTTTCAACGAGGAAAATATGTGATATATCGACAAGACGAACCAGGCTGACAGGACGAACCAGGATTGTGGCCTTTGACATGGGCTCCTGAGCTAAGAGACACACAAACGCAAACTAAGCCGGGGAGTTTCAAGGGGACTATTCTTTCTGCAGTGTAGATCACACCGCAAATTAACTCATTGGCTACGTAGGAGGGCTAAATCAACTTGCGTGAACGCTGTAGTTGTAACTGTAGAAGTAACCCACTTTGTTAGTACCTGGAAATGAACCAACCCGTCTGCTTCTTCACCATCTCATAGTCTGCTCACCAGAGTCTACGGAAAAGCCAATGATATACCAAGAATAGCCGTGGCCTGTGCAAACAGAACCAAACCCCCGCAGCCTGGAAGCTAGCAGTTTAGGTCTAGGACCGTGCATGCTGTAAACAAAGAGACGGCAGCCCATTCTATTGGCCTTGTGTGAGCCGGACGGTTGACTACTGCGGCTTCCCGGTTCTCAGTCCTCTCTTTATTTGACTGGATATGTGCTTGTGAGTATTATCAACTATTCATTCTTTTAACAAAGGCGTTGCTTCCGTGCGCCCATCGCCTTCCCCGGGCAGTGGACTGCGCTGACGGTTGCATATGAACCCTTTGATCTCTCCATCTCCAGACACAACACAGCACAACTAACGATCAAATCTACATGCCCCTTTTCCAACTGAAACTATCAGACTACATCTGCCTTTGACCATGCCTACTCTGAAACCACTTCCGGACTGCGAGGGCCCCAAGCTTGAGTGCTTCACGGATGATATCACAGCCCACGACTTCAAGCTGCTTAAGCTCGTGGGCTTCGGATGCCATTCGGTTGTTTTCAAGGCCGAAATCGACGGTAAACTCTACGCTATCAAGTTTGTAGGTGAAGCACCAGCACGAGTCACCTTGAACGTTGACTGATTCTTTATTGTCTTGTAACTTAGTTCTTCGATTACGGGACCAAGGAGCCGGAATTCAGCATGACTGCCTTTGAAGAAGAATGCACAGACATGTGGGAGGAGGAGCCTGTGACAGCGAGCGACAAGATATCCCAGGCCACGATCGACAGCCTCCGCATCCATGCCACTTCCTTCAACAACGAATGCCGCGTCTTTGGCCGACTCAAGGAGTTAGGTCGCGAGCACATCGCTGTGAAAGCGCATGGATATCTACGCGTCTACCTGCGTGACAAGGTGCAGCAACAGTTCAGCATCGCCTGGAAGGGGGTCGATTTGTTTCGGGAGTTTGGGATCCAAGGCCCAGACCAGCCCATCATGGCCATTGTCAAAGATTGGCTGGTTAGTCCGATAGAAGATGTGTCGCTCCCAAGACGCATGACCCGCGAGGCAGAACAGAGACAGATCAACCACTTGCCTCGGATGCTGCGAAACCTCCGCCTGCTTCATAAGTCTGGCATTGTAGTACGGGACGTCAAGGAAGTACAATATATCGAGGGGACCCTATGTGACTTTAGCCACGCATGGACAATTCCTCATACGTTCGGCCCAGAGACCGGGCTGCTGCCCCGCTGGTCCTTTACAAGCATGGCCGCCTGGGATCTCAAATGCCTCCAGAGCATTATCGACTCCTGGAACAAATCAGCGCACAAGCTGACCCCGCCGCTCAAGACACGCAGCGTCACCGCCTATCGGAACCCCGACATGTACGGCCGTCTCCGGCGCCGGCCGGGCATGTGCGGGCCGTTTCTCCCCATGTTGAGCAATGACAGTTGGCCCGAGGACATGACTTACCCGCCAAAATACGACCCGGCCGAGTTTGACTGGAAGAAGGAACAAGAAAGGACCAGCGAGGCGTCTGCTGAAGGCGCTGCGAGCAGGAAAAAGGCAGCTGGCAGTGTTGGCGTTGGCGGTGCTGGTGCTAGGGCCGGGACCATACCCCGAAAGACCACCAAGGCGCCTGCTGGAGACGCTGCAAACAAGACAAAGGCGAAGGCTGGTAGTGCTGAGACCAAGGCTCGAAAGACTAATAAGACGCCTGCTGGAGGTGTGGTAAAGAAGAGAAAGGCAGCGGCTGGTGGTGCTGGGACGCGTCGGTATTCACTCCGCAGTGCCACGCCAAGCTTTTGTGCTGAGCCATACGGGTTTTAATATCTTTGAGTAAACGAGCAAGAGATTCCGGACCACAGATTACGGGTTACGGGTTACTGACCTGAAGCTACACGAAGCCTCTGGTTTACCTGAATCTGCTTGTCTTGATAGCCTGTGCCCAGAGAGCTTGTCAATTTTGGCAACCTCTCTATTGCGGCAGGGAGAGCATCTGGATGCTATGAACAACGGCAGGACTGTTGTTTGAATAGCACATTGCAAAGAATACATACAATCTACTAGACACCACGACGGAGGGATTTTCGGGATTTCCTATTCTAAGAACAAACGAACAAATCGCAATGTCCTCACCGCTTCCTAGTGACACAAAGAACCCTTATTCCTTAGATTTCTGGTGCCTGGAATTTGCGTTGTTCACAGTGGTGCTAGCATCATAGCCCTTTTTCCTTTGTCCAGTACCTTGCCAGAATGTGGCCTTAACGCCCAGCCGCACAGGTAGCGTGAATGAACAACCCATCGCACTGATCCATTCTCCTCATTCTTTCTCTTGCCAATCTATTTTTGTGAACCTTTTACTGCTGGCTTTCGTTGTTGAACGCACTTGTTCAGAGACGCTCGGGTGTATTCTATCGTGCAGTCCTCCCCCTTTCGCCTCATCGACACCAAACAACGATGGCTTAAGTGCCCCTGAAGCCCCTGGCACAAAGCAGACAAGTTTCAGTATTCCAGAACGCATTACACTACCAATCCATTTCCGAACACACGCATCCTTTCACAGCAACTCTACAGACACCCAAAGCCTTTGGCACAATTGCCCTCCATCCCTTTATCGTCTTTCATCCAACATGCCTACACTGAAACCCCTTAGACTTGGGCTGATATATTAATCTAGTTTATCAACTATCGTGTGCACGAACCGGACTTCCAGATGTGCGGCTTCGACGAGGACTACCTCATTTGGGACGACGAACCTCAACCATTAGTCGCAAGCGACAAGATGCCCCAGTATGCTGTCGATGCCCTTCGTCTGCACGCTACCTCATTCCACAACGAGTGCCGCGTCTACGGGCGACTCAAGGAGCTGGGCCGTGAGCACCTTGCTATCAAGGCTCATGGCTATCTGCGCGTCTTGTTGACCCAAGACATCCAAGACCAGTTCAACGCTGCAATCTTTAAGGAGCACCCTGGAACCGACTATACTGTTCTTCGCATGCTGGAACATAGGGACCCAGACGTCCCTGTAATGGCTATAGTCAAGGACTGGGTTCAGGATCACCGGCAGAGAGACGGAGGGATGTCCCGCGAGGCAGAGCAGAGACAGATCAATCACTTTCCCCGTATGCTGGAAGATCTTCGCCAGCTGCACCTCTCGGGCATTGTTGTGCGGGACCTCAAGGAGCAGCAGTACTACGGGGGTAAACTTGGAGACTTCAGTTATGCATGGACGGTTCCTCATATATTTGGCCCAGAGAGCGGACTCCGGCCTTGGTGGATCTTTCCGAGCATGGCCGCGTGGGATAGGATGAGCTTCCAACTGATGATTGACGACTTCGACAGAAGGGCACGCAAAGCAGTCCCGCCGCTCAAGACAAAGTTCCTCGTCGCGTGGCCAAAGGATGAGGCCCTTTCGCGACTGCGTTCTCGTGCGAACATGCATGGCCCTTATCTTCCCATGCTCAACTATGACGATGGGCGTGACTGGGACATGAAGTGGCTCCCATCCTTCGACCCAGCTACCTACGAGTGGGAAAAGAACCAGGACAAGGTCAAGGGTGTATCTGATGGGGCCGTCACCAAGAAGAGAAAGGCAGCCCATGATGACGGGCTGAGAGACAAGAAGAACAAGAAGGCACAGTCGGCCTAGGGGGAGGCATCCCAAGAATGGTACATGATACATGTTGCCTGCTGCGCGGGAGAAGTCGTTGGATGTAGGTAGGTAGGTAGGTAGGTAGGTAGGGTGGAAGGTGGTTTTGATTTGGACATAAACTCGCTTTAGAAAATTACACAAGAACTTTTAGATAATACAACCTCGACTAAGTACTCTACTCTGCTCGCTGGTCTATCAGAAACCGAAACAATCCCCTCTGCAACGCACAAGGCGCAGCACCGCCGTGATCCTCATCCTCAAACTCGCAGTGCCAAACGCCCCTCAGCCGCGGCGACTCCGTCATCCTCGCGACCAGCGCAAGGGCGTTGTCCTTCATCTTGCGCTGCGCCGCGCCCCTCTGCTTCTTGTCAAACCTGTCGTCCGACTCGCCCGGCAGCCTGATGAGCGTCTGCTCGGCGCCGCCAAACATGACGAGCAGCCGCGGGGCGCGTCCCGACGGGGGCTGCAGCTTGTGGAACTGGGCTTCCTGCTCGTGCACGATGGACTCGTGGTTGAACCAGATGGACGGGCTTGCTGCGATAAAGGTGTCGAAGGCGTCTGGCTTGGTGAAGAGGGCGTTGAGGGTGAAGAGGCCTCCGTACGAGTGGCCGAAGAGAGCTTTGGGGCCTGCCTTGAGGGGGGCGTCTGGGAAGAGGGTGTTTTGGACGTATGGCTGGATGCTGGTCCGTATAATGTCGAGGAAGTCTGATGCGCCGCCAAAAGGACCCAGCGAGGGTTTTCCATCCGGTCCGGGAGGGATGTCGTATACGCCAGCCGAAGATGCAGGCGTCAGATCGCCATTGCGGCGCTTGTCAAAGACGCATTCCTTGTTGGGATAGCCTACAGCTACGAGGACAGCGCGAGTGCGGTGAGTGAATTCCAGACGATGAGCAATGTCTGCCGCAGTGAAGAAGTAGGCATTTCCGTCTACGATGTATCTGCGGCGAGTTAGAAGAGTGAGAGCGAGAGTGAGAGTTGGTGAGTTGAGGCTTTTCTCACATTGTGGAGATGGGTGTGTCATCGCCTTTAGGGGGTACGCGGTCGTCGGTCCAGCAGAGAGGCCATGATACTTGGACTAGATAGTCGCCTCTCCTTGTTGGGAAGATAAACTGACAGGAGCTGTTGGCGTGAGCGTACTCGAATGAAAAGGGGAGCTGAGTCATGTTTGGTTGTGTCGGTGAGGATGGATGCTGATGATCAGATAAGATTAGATTTGTAACCACCACCAGCCACAGGAATGTCGTCGGTGGAGGCTGAAATGACTAACATGGATTGGAGTTACCCTAGATCAGATGCATTGGTCCGAGACTGTAATACCAACTCTATTTCTATTTCCCCACAACATCAAATCCGAGCGTCTCGTCTCGGGCCACGGAGCCGATAGCGCCGGCGCCCATGTGGTGCAAGTGATTGGATTCAAGCCGAGTCGGGTCGAGTCACGTACCTTGCCTTGCATATGAGAATATCCGATAGCCAACTACCGCGGCTGGGGTCTACCTCTTTGACTCATATCGGCGCCCAATCCGCCGTCCCGCCTTTCACATGTGGGAGCATTCGGCCTGTCTTGGCAAAAGCCTCTCAGCTGCCCGTCCCGCGCACGTGGAGCCTTTTGCCGATGCCATTCACCCAATCCAATCCATCCTTCTACCCGGCTGCCCTCTGTGTGTGTTTGTTTAAAGGCAGGGCGTCCGCTGCTGGGCAATTCCTCTGCTATTTGTTTATCTGTGTCCTCCAACTCTACGTACCTACGTTCTGTCCATCTCATCTTTCGTAAAGTGGGAGACCGTCACTATGGCTCATTCGGGAGAGTCGGCATGCCACTTGCCGATGCAGCACGACATCAAGACGGATTTGAATGAAAAGGCTTCATTCGCGACCCAGAATGAATCTTCAGCGCTTCTACAAAGACCCCACGGAATGGACCCGAGGCAACTCTTCGCCGACAGGGCCACGCCCGTCGCATTCGCCCTCCCTTGGATCATGGGCATGTTCATATCCTGGATCCCATTCATCAAGATTGACTTCTCCGACGCGCCCAACTTTTTGTGAGTTTTGTCTCGTCGGCCAATTACACCGCAACATGCTAACGCGCACAGAATCATCGCTGCCGCCATCAGCACCCTCGAAGTCCTCAGCATTCTCGTCGTCTTCATCATCACCCTCACCCGACTAGACCCGGAGCGCAGCTGCATCAGCACGCTCAAGGAAAAGGTCTTCCGGACGTGGTTCTGGTTCCTCTTCATCAGTCCCTTTGTCACGAGCACCCTTGTCGTTCTCATGGCCAGCGATATTTCCTGCGATCCCGAGGATGATCTGGACATGCACCAGCCCATTTGCCAGGTCGGCATCCGTCTCATCAAAGCGACTGCTCTCTGCCGAGCAGGAATTATGTGCGTATTTCCTCGCATGAAGTTTCATGTCCTTGCTGTCTAACATGCTCAGTGCAATCTTTCTCTTTGCTACATCGTCGTGGCTGGAGCGACGACCGAGAACGAGTGCTGTTTCTGTCTCTGTTTAAAATCTATGGCGTCATGAATTCTATACAACGATACCCCGGAAGCAGATACCCATAGATACCGGTATTTTAGGTTTTGGTTGAATTTGAAATTACTTGTCAGATACAAATCATGTCGAGAACTTTTACAACCACTGAGCATCGAGCTCCGCTATGCTACCATGCTACTATGACGCCACGCACTGCAAGGGTTTGAGACGAGCTATCAACCTTGTTCATTCCCGCTGCCATTATTTCCATTATTTCCATTATTTCCATGGTGGTGCGTCGTCCACTTCCCGGTAGATCCGCGTCCGTCTCAAGAATCAAGGCTCGGTCTCGGCCAATACCACCTAATATCGGAGCAGTGTATTATACGATATCTCGTAAATTCTCTTTTCGAGTCTCGTGCTCAACTTCTATAGGTGGTTAGCCTCGGGTTAATCTGCCTGCTGTGCTGTGCCCCGAGACTGCAGCTCAACATCCGCGACCTGCTAACCACTTCCAGCTCCCAATCACCGCTGGCCAGTTATCAAGCGACTCGAGCCTCAACATGACGTGGGCTCCTCGATAGTTGAATAAGAGAGTCACCGGTCCGTGTGGAGACCTTCCAAGTTTGGAGTTGTTGAGCGTCCTGAATGGATAACTGATAGTAACGTATTGATTAGTACAAAAATGCATAATTTAAGCATAGCTGCAATACAACACTCCATGTTCCTCATCTAGACAAGTAACGCTATACAACAGTCTGCATTTTTGACGCACAACTTATTCACCATTTCCTCGCGGTGTGGATAACACTCCGACCCATCCGAAAACTCCTTTAATCCAATGGTACACGATCATGTCTAACCCGATTCCATGTAAACACTCCAACCATCAACAATCCGTCAATCTGTTCATCCTCTCTCTTCTCGCGTCAACCGTCGCGACCAGTTCCTTAAAGGCCGCATGATCCATCGCCCTATCCTCGTCATTCAGCCCCTTAGTTTCATCCTCTTGCGTAGTATGGCTCGCGTAGTCAAAGTATTTAAACATTCGACTGAAATCCTCAGCCTCATCAGATCCATGACGCCATATGCCGCTGCCGACTGTGTGTGGCGTAGGATATTCAAAGTACCGAAAGCCGTGGTGGGTGAACTTCTGGTTGTAGCCCTTATAGTCGTCAAGCCAGTTATACCAACACCCTTGGCAGTTATCAATTGTCCTTTCAGGCTCGGGGATTTCATTCCAGTGGCCCTGGCCCATCTTGAAGACTCTCAGGTTGGGCATTGATTTTGCCCAGTGGGAGAGGAGATGATGCCATCGCAGTTCTGTGTAAACAGGGGGGGAACTGGGCGTGTTGGGGTTTAGCTTCACACCCTCAACGTAATAGCCCTCATTTGAAAATCGATGGGTATCCCCGTTGGAGTCCTGGACTGTAGTCTCGCTTTGATCGCGAGTCCTGCCCATGTAATTGTCATCCATGACCAGAACAGAACAGCCATCGAGGTAGAGCTTCTCGATTGCCAAAGAGCCAAACCACTCAACCTGCCACCAATGGCTAAATTCAAAATTCCCCAGCGCGAGTACTTTGAGCCTTGGTAACCCATCGACGCCAATAAGTCGAAAATCCATCTTTGGTAGCCATCCCCAGTTGTAGTGACAGTACAAGGAAAGAACCTGGAGATTACTGGCAATCTTGGGTGTAAGCCAGGAGGTTGATAGGCTGTTGAAGAGGCTCTCTCTGCAAGGCGTAACCACGCGTGTCGAGGCACAGTCTGTTCTCCGGGAAACGTACAAGCGAATGTCGACCAGACTTTTGGAGCTCATGATTGTTTTGAAAGCGGCCGAGTTGGTGAGTCTCTCCTCGAGATAATTCTCCAGATTCGACACTGTCAGAGTCTTGAGCGAAACAGGTGTCGTTCGTACATCAGATGGACACTTGGACATGCGATAGTTTTGTCTATTGACCATGTACACACCCTTGTCAATCTCCCGCTGCTGCTTCTCAGTCCAGGTGCCTGCAAGGGATCGGAAGACAGTATCAGTAATCCTATACGGAATACTCCTGATCCTACCCTCATCGCAAAAAGGATAGGGCGTGTCATCGAGGAGGCGTAGGTGGAATGTGTCGATGTTTGGAAAGAGCCCGATATACGGGAGCGCGTCGAGAAAGTCCTTTTTAAGTGTGTAGCCGCTAAAATGGTCGTGGCCACCCCAAGCGTCGCAGGTGATTTCTCGAACATGCTGACGAAGATGCTCTGTTGTGGCAATACGCATGAGATCCCACGGCTCTCTCTTGTACGCGCGGAGACGGATGGCGCGGAATATGAGCTGCTCCGCGATGCGGTTGAAGGTTCTGTTGACATATCTCAAGTCAAACAGGAGATGGCGCGGCTCGTATTTGATTATTTGGAGCAAAAGCTCTTCTGGGAGGGAAAGTAGAGATGTTTTGGTTTCTTTTGAAGCCATTTTGAGTGTCGTCGAGGAAGAAGGGTTTCGTATTTAATCTGAAATGATCTGAGACGACAGCCAAAAGATGGCGTCTTGGGTTTGATGTTAAATTAGAGTGCTTAAGAATTTATCTCTGGTAGAATGTTTAGGATGATGAAAATTTCATCTTAATTCTTTCAGGGAAGGGAGCCTTTTATAGCTAGGTTTTTTGAGTAGAATTCTTACTTTGGCGCTTTGGTCTTATGCACTCAAAATGTGCTCTATATGCGTAGAAACCTTATGTCTAAATAATTACATCTGGTTTGATGTGGTTAAACTTTGGTGGATGATTAACTTACATGGTCGCATATAACCGCAGTAGAATTCGGACTGGGTTGCTTGTCAGAACTTGAGAATGCACCCGTGGCGGCGCGTAGACAATTTTAAGCTGACCTCGCTTGCACCTCAAAATTAAGAAGTAGTTAATATTCAGAACAAGAGAAATTTCACAGCTAGTTCATACGTTCTGATTCATCTCCGTGTGCCATTTATAACTTGCATTGTCCGGGCTAGGAGTTTACTATAGCTTTACTGTTAAAGGGAGATATAAAAGACAAGATGTAATTATTTACCAAGGAGTAAGCGTTTGACCAGGTAGTGTCTTAGTTTAAGAAATATCTTGAGTAGAACCATCATACCAGTTTCCACATAAGTTCAAACATGCGCTACAGCAACGGCCTGCAAATTAAACGATTATACAATACAGATGATAGACTCACAGGCTTAGCCTATAGTGAGAGGCCTGTCTACTCAGTCCATATTGGATAAGTTAATATCGCTAAATAGATGCCCAAGACGCTATTTACAAAAAGCAGGCAAAGTCTCAGCCGCGTTCGCTTCAGCGCATGCAATAGCCAAAGACAACTCATACGACTTGACCGATACATCAAGTGACTTAACGCTAACATCCAATGCTTTCTTAGCGAGTACTAAGCCAGCGACGCTAAATACGATGCTGATAACAGTGAGCAGCAAGACCACTGCTGCAGCCCAGAACGTAGAGTACTCCAAGAAGTTACTCCGGTCAGGCCGCAGTCGTAGCTGAGACCAACCGCTAGGGCCTTGCTCCCAGACGTCCAATAGCTGTGAGATCTCTGTTTCCCAATATGAGAAGTCTCCAAGTGATAATGAACGCTCACGCCCCAAGGGAATCTTGAGGAAATTTCTTCCATCTCTCGATAAGAACGCTTTCGTGTCCTTGTCGTCTGGAAAAAGCAGTTTGATCGTATCAATTGCCTCTTCCACAAATCTATTCGGGAGTGGACAGTCGTCTGGGTATGCAATGTGATTTCGCAAGCAAATAACGTGCTCAAAGATTGTAATTTGTTTATACTCCCAGTCGATGCTCAGATGCTGGGCTAGATCACTTGTCCATTTTACTTGGAAACCGTAGTAGTGAGCTAGGTTCGCAATAGAGAAGCTTTGGGAAATCTGTCGACTTTTTCGATATTGTCTTTTGCTCGGTGTAGACCAATTTTGCAACAGTAGATTCAATGGCATGGTTTTCGGCCACCACCAAGAACCTGTTGATCCAGATGATGAATGTTGGATATGGATCATTAGCCAGATCCTTATGGCCATATCGGCTGATCTCATAGTTTCTTCGGATGAGTTTTCGAACACCTCGGACTTTGCCTTATGAGGATTCTGTCGAATTCGATCGATAATTGATGCAAGTTCTTGGATGGATTTCGTCGAGTAAAGAATTGACTTCCGTTCAATTAACTCCATTTGCTCCTCCAAGAATAGGAAGTATCTGTCATATAGATCCATATAGGTATCAAAGTCGCTTCGACTCATGCGTGGCCATATTGTATTGAGAATTTCATATTTCTCGTCGCTGTTCAGCTGCCGTAAAGCCATTTTGTCCAAGTTGTATTATAAGGTCCTATTATATTTAAAGTAATTATATATATATATTATAAACCTTATGTTTTTTAACTCTTTACTCTTTAACCTTTATCTTACATTTTACTGAACCTTTTAATAATAGGCTAACTTACTCTATTAGCCAGATTAATCTTTAAGATAACCTTAATAGTA